>CM051390.1:14456201-14481201 GCA_028015245.1 Cardamine occulta
ATTCGTTCGGGAATGTTCCCGAAGCCATCATTTCCTCGAAAAACGAAAGCGCTGATGCAAACTCTTGGCTCTTGGTATAAGCAGAGATCAAAACGGTCCAAGCAAAAACAGTTCTGTGCGGCATTTCATCGAACAGTTTACGTGCACTACATAAACCGTCGGTTTTCAAGTAAAGACTCAAAAGATTGTTGCATAAGTCGAGATTCTCTAAAAGACCAAGCTTGATTACAGGGCAGTGGCTGTGTAAACCATTGCGCGATGAATTTGATTCGCAAAAGGAGAGAATACGAATACATGATTGTTGAAGATTACCAAGTTCGTTATTGCGAGAGAGAAATGCAGAAGCTGCTACTTTGCTCATCATTCTTTTGTATTAAAGGTCGAAACTTTGATGTTCACATCGCTGTTGAGATTTGCCTTCGATCACCACAACAAACACGACTTTAGTTGGAGGGAAACAATGCCCAAGAAATAATCCTTTTATTTGGGTCAAAATTAATACTTAATAATACTTTTTACAAAAAACTTTGAAAATTCATCAAAGGAATAAATTAAAAAAAAAAAAAACTATGTAAATATTTTGTTAATTATTTAATTATTGAAACTAAAATATTATAGAAACATATGAGTTCAAATAGATTTATATAAAATATACACTAACGTATAGAAAAGTTAGGTTCAATATCAAAACTCAAGAGTATCTACTATAAATGTAAAGATGGTCTCAAACTACGCATAATCCACATAACTTGAGATTCTGACAAAAGCAACCAACAACCAAACAAGATTAGTTCTCATTTCATAAAGAAGAGAACATTCACAAGAGTTTAAAATTTTGTTTCGACTATTTAAACTTCTGGACTTTGATTTAGATGTTAAACTCGTAGTTGATTTGCGAAAAACTTTTGATGTAATCGAGAGTATTACGAGCCAAAATAGTCGGCTGGGGTATTCAAAGCATGGAAATAAAAGAGATTTCGAAATCAGACAACAACAACTTGTAAACTTTAAAGATGAGAAAGAATCCATGAGTGATGAGAACGCTAGCCACTAAGCAAGTGCGAACATTATCATGATCAGGTCCATGTAGTTTCTCTCATAAATCAAAACATTTATCTGATGTCCAATTATGCATTATATTGCCCAAATGGAGTCCTAGAAGTTATGTATGGTTCATACTTCACAAAAATCACAAGTGGACAGAGATCTAGAATGTAAAAACACACACGTTCTGATGCAAACTTCACATGAATGATTCTACAGAAATAAGAAGATAATCAATATGAAAACAATGAAAATTGGAGATCTAACCTTTGGCATAGCTTTAGCGCTCTATCTAACCAATTTTTTCACTATTTATGTCCAAAATAATTACACAATTCAATTAAATCACTAATGGCTATTCAACATTTTCATGGATTCAAATTAAGAAAGATTTTTTTTTATATAAAAATTTGTAAGTACATTTTAATCATCAACTAATTAAGGGTTGAGTTAGTGGTGAAACAAAAAAAAAAGTTTATTCTTCCTAGTTTGATTCTTGGTTAAAAAAATCTTTATGATCCGATTGTGAGATGTACCGATGGAGAGAGATGTACCGGTTTCGGTGTAAACCTCTTCGGTTTAATAACCATTAAAAAAAGAAAAATATCAAAAAAACCCTTCAATTTTACAACTTTTTCCAACTAAAACCTCCAACTATTTGTGTTTCCAAAACAAACATTCAAGTTGATAAAATTTTCTAACAAAAACCTCAAACTATTTTTGTTTCCAAAACAAACCTCTAAATATAAAGTTTTGCTTACTTAAACCCTCAAATTCTTAATATTGATCCCAATGAAATTTAATTGATGGTCAACGATCACTCCACAAACGCGTGTTAACTATTTGTTAATTTTTTCAGTTTCGAATAAAAATCCTAGATGAAAAAAACTTAATCTTGAGTCTGATTGAGGCTTAACTGACATTCAACGATAACTCCAGTTAACACAGCAAACATCTGTTAAATATTTGATAACTCCGTCAGTTTCGAATATGAACCCTAGATGAATAAATCGATTTTCTGTAGTTGTAAACCCATTTTCTTCTTAATAAATAACTAAATAACAACAAAAAAATATGTAAAAATGGACAAACATAGTTAACAAATAGTTAATGGGAGTTATCGTTGACCATAGTAAACATTCAATGGAGCTCAATATTAAAAATTTGAGGGTTTAAGTAAGCAAAACTTTATACTTAGAGATTTGTTTTGGAAACAAAAATAGTTTGAGGTTTTTGTTGGATATCAACTGAATGTTTGTTTTAGAAAACACAGATAGTTGAAAGTTTTAGTTGGAAAAAGTTGTAAAGTTGAAGGTTTTTTATAGTATTTTTCCTAAAAAAAAATACATTATAATCCCAAAATATGGAGTCACTAACCTGAAAATAACATCCATTTAATCGTTAAGCTAACCATGTTTGGATACATGTTTTATTTTTAATTTTGACAGACCAAGTTAAGCTATTCGAAGACTTGTTAACGGAAACTAAACAATAACGACAAAATAAAATGTTTGGTAGCAATGGGATGCAGCGAAAAGGCGTTCACGGGCGAGTAGACAACGAACAAGTCCGTGAACACTATATTATATATAAAAAATCACACATTTATATGCATTTGTGTTTCTATATTTGCGTGTACATTTTAATCATCACTACTCTTCCACTTGGAACTAAATTTCAAGGAAACAAACAAGAGAAAAAAAGCAGCATTTCCTTCTGGATGACAACGTGACCAAAATGAAAAATTCGTACTTTTAAAATAACAGATTTTTTGGAAAAAGTTTATGTGGAAAATTCAACTACCACTAAATCACGAATTCGGGTGTTCTAGATTCTTTATTTTTCTAAAGTCAAATTCGGGTGTTCTTAATTAGAATTCGATATCTTGCTGTATAATTCTAGTTCCACATGTATTCTCCATTTTTATGTCGTACGTAACTCGCTTGAACCTAAATTATAAGACAGAAATAGTATAAACCACTATAATATATGTCTTGATCGATTCTTTTTCATTTTGTTTGTAAAATTAGAATACGAAATGGCGTTGTGTTTTCTTTTTTTTTTTAAAGAGAAGGAGATGGAGACCCGTGAAGACTAAGGTTTGTCTCCAAGCTAGTGTTGGGTACAAGTACTCGTTATCTGTTTCGTACCTGCTATTTGACTCGTGTTCGGCTTGAAAATTCAATTCAAGTACCTGTTATAGGAAAGTCAAGTAACAATTATACTAATTCCATTACTTGAAAGTAAGCGTCAAGTATCAAGTATCATTAAAAAAATTGATACTTGTCTCATATTTGCTCTGTGACTCGTTACTTACCCTGTGCCTCGTGACTTGACTTGTTCGTTCACTTTCTTTGATCTTATATAACTAAACTCTAGCCCAAATATAATTATCATTATAGTCTAATTACTTTTAAACTCAAATCCCTGACCAAATATATTTTTTTCATTATAGCCCAATAAACCCAATTAAACAATTATATTCAAATACTTTTTCAAGTATCAAGTAACAAACCGAATTAAATTATTTGACAAGTAACAAGACGGATCTAGTTACTTGCAAGTAATAAGATTTTGGGCAAGTACTTGATATAACAAGTACTTACTTCGGACAAGTCAAATATCAAGTCGAACATTCAGTTACTTGAATAAGTCAAAACAAGTCACAAATACTTAAAAATTAGCAAGTATTTGCCTTGTGCCCAGCCCCATAAGCTGCAAGTTAACCAAAACCACTTTTCTATGCCATAATTTATCTACCTTGCCCTCACCTAAATCCTAGCCTCACATTTTGATTTAGTTTCATCTCTACAAAAAAAAAACACTATTTTATTTGGATCATTTATTTATATAGACGACTAAGCTCAAGATATGCAGCCTCCATATTAATAACAAAGTGATATATAACCACCAATTTATTAGAACTAGTAATTAAACTAATGTTGGTGGGGGTGCTTATTTCGTTTTCTTGTTAAATAGAGAAAAAACCGTGTCCACATCAGACTATTGACGTTTTTATCTCCTTCTTACCTTTGGCATCCAAAGAATGATGTGAAATTAGATCCTAAGATCTTTCTAAGAAACAATTATGAAAAAAATGTAACTCGACACTGGACAGGTCTACCAAACGTTGAATATGACCTCTCATATCACGTATGTGAAATGTCTCCACATAGCGAACACCTAGTTAACATCGAAAGAGGAATATATATTGAATTATTGGTCTCGAATTCAAATTTTTACGAAAGAGACTATAATAGTTTGAAGAGAGAGTATTGAACGGAGATATTTTGTTACTTTAACTTAGGTTGATCAGTAATGAAAGAAATAAATTTACACACAAAAAAAAAAAAGTAACCAAGAAAAAAAAAATGGTCATCTTTTGGAACCTGAAACTCTTCTAAGGAGAGCAAGAAAACACAACACACGATAAAGTACGAAGAACCCTAACAAAACATAAACATTAAACCACCTTTGTTTCTCATTAAGCCCTTTCTTCTTCAACACGTCACCTCCAGTAACCACGCAGATCTTCGCTTTAGCTTCTTCTAACCAGATCAAACACTTGGAGGCCAAACACGAGTACTCGTTTATAAGAAGCGCGTCCAAGGCATACTTATACATTGAGATGAAGTACATGAAAAGCCAGTACTTGGGTAGACTTTCCTTGGAAATGAAGTAACCTGAGAACAAGAAGAAAGCCGCTAGAAGAACCGTCACAAGAGAGGTTCCGGCAATGTAATTTGGGGCAAGAGAGCTCAAGAAGAGAACGAAAGAGTTCGCCATTAGGAGAATGATCCATATAACGAGAACAAAGTACCCAAAAGCTTGCCAAGTAGGGCACAGACCGACGAGTAAATAGACTGAAGCAGAGTAAATGACTGAGATAACGAATAAGTAGGGCAAGAAAACGAATGTGTTGGCGAGAATGTGAGATGAGAGTCTGTAAACGCCACTTGAAGTCTCTCTGAGAAGAATTGGACGCTCATTGATGAAGATCGGGAGAGTTTCTGTTGTTGAAGAGAGGAGGAATGTGAGCGTGAAGGCGAAAAGGCCGAATCTTTTTTCGATTCCTGCTTTGCCTATTCCGATGTTGATGTAGATAGTACCTAGAACAAGACCAACTAAAAGGGCCTCCAATGCATTGGTCAGAAGCAGCTGTTTTGTCCGATAAATGATCTTCCAGAATCTTCTTGAAAGAAGACTTATCTCGGTGATTCTTGATGTTCTATATCGAACAGTACTCTGTTTTTCTCTCTGCTTTTTGTTTTCAACCGAAGGAAGAGCGATAACTTCGGTGTTTCCATCGGATTCTCGAAGTTCTTGAAGTATTTCCATGGTGTATTCAAGAGCATTGAGCTGCGGAGGGACGGTGTATCCCTTGGAGAGCAAGAAACCTTCGAGAGAGTCAAGACTTCCATGGTACGCAACAGTTCCTTTCGAAAGAAGTAACAAACGATCGATGATAGAGAGAATCTTGAAGCTAGGTTGGTGAATAGACAAGATCACGGTCCTTTGTCTTGACACAGCGATGGATTTGAGGATTTGAACGACGTCAAAAGCAGATTTACTGTCTAAACCAGAAGTGGGTTCATCGAGGAGGAGAAAGCAAGGGTCGTGAAGGAGGCTTAAACCTATAGAGACTCTTCTTCTTTCGCCACCGGATAAGCCCTGAGCGAGTCTTGTGTCGGAAAGATGTGTTAGGTTAAGTTCTGAGAGAAGAGAGGTTACGGTTTGAGAGACGTTTGATGGGTTTGGGAGCAAGAGACGAGCAGCGAAGGAGAAGGTTTCAGAGACTGTGAGGAGAGGGAAGAAAGAGTCATGTTGGGGAACGTAAGAAGAGATTTTGCGATAAGAAGAAGGGTTAATGGGAATGGAGTTAAGGAGGATTGAGCCAGAGGTTGGGGAAGTTTTGGAGGCAAGAATGTCGAGGAGAGTTGATTTTCCGGCACCGGAAGGTCCAACGACGGCGAGGATCTCGGTTGGATGAGCGGTGAGAGTAATGTTGCGGAGGATAAAGGAGGGTGGCTCAGTCGCTGCGCAGCGGAGGAGAGAGAGAGATGTTTTGGGTTTGACGTAGGAGATTGAAGAAGTGGTTAGTGTGTAAGCCGCCGTCTCCGGCGAAGGCGGCGAAGGATTTTCCATATGGTATCTAACTTGTAAGAGTTATGAAGTTGCTTGAACAGTGTAGTCAAGGAGATTTTTATAATAAATTTTTTTTTTGGTCTTGTGATGAATATTGGAGTTTAGTTTTTTTTTTTTTTTCATTTTAAATTGTTTACTTTTTTTTTTGTTTAAGTGCAGTTTTGGATTTATGCAGTCTTTTGTGTTTATTATTCTAAACACTGAGTTTCATGGGACCCTTTTTTCTTTTTGGACGTTTGGGTCGACAAGCTAGCGTTGATCGATCCATAGCTAAATCCTATTAAAACACGACTATTTGAAATCGAATTTCGAAGAGAACCGTTTCAAGTATATATATATATATATATAGTTGCAGACAGAAATGGGAAATTAGCGATATATCCAAAGAATTGGCAGAATAATAAGTATGCATAGATCCAAAGAACTTGACATAGAAAAAAAACGGAGGAAGAAAAGCCAAAGAACGATTTAAAAAGTTGAAACATGTGGACGTAAAAACTTGAACAATATTATATACTCATATCATATCATATGGTAGCAGCCATGAATACCATTAATAAATATGAGTAATATATGGGGATATATGCATGTGTATACAGTGCTTAATGATGCGAAGGCATAGAAGAAAAATACAAAAAAGAACGAATTGTAAAAAGGTCACGGGCCAACTGTTTTCTATCACACTTCTCCTCTATTATTATTTTCCAATCCGTGAACCCTGTTTTAATTTGGCACACACATCAGAATATTTTGTTAATACGTTTAATTGATAAGCTGTTATTTGCTTTTAGTGTCAACAAGTTTACTTTTGGTTTTCGGTATTTTGATATCTTGTTAAAACAAAAAGTTCGCTGGTGATCATTTCTTCATATAAAATAGTAGAAGTTCACTACCTCAATCGTCCTTATTCAAGCCTTTGTTACTCTAAAAATAGGTAAATCTGCCGAGACCATTTTGGTAAACGTCGATAATTAGTATACCTTAGGTGCAGTTGTTTACATTAGTAAAAGAACAAATTTTCCACGATAGTAGTATTATTGCAGTTTTTATATACTGAATTTGAGTATGATTTTTTTTTTTTGGTCAACTATTAATTTTGAGTATGATTGTTAGGGGAAAATGATGTATGTATTCTTTTTTTTTTTTTTGCCGTAATGATGTATGTATTCTAAAGTAATGAATGTCTTTGATAATATAGAAGAAAGAAAACAAATGTATTTGATCATCTATTTGTAATAATTATCAGATGACATGCATGTCTTTTTTATACCTAAAAAATTGACAGAAATAAACGTGGAAAAACAAAATTAAAGATTATATTGTTTTTGTTTTTTTTTTAAATTATCGCAGCTACCATATTTTTCTTTCTATATCTTGCAAAACTTTGAATTTTGTGACCAACATTGCTACATTTTTTAATTACTATTCCAAAAATCGTAATGCAAATGTATAAAAGTAGTTATTTCAATTTAATAAATTTTATTTTTGATAAAAAAACAAATTATATCAACTTGTCATATGTTAATATGCTTTATAATTTCCGATTTTTAAAATATATAGGTTATGCATATGCAAGTAAACTTTGTTCGCTTATGAGAAATAAATAGAAAACATAGGGGCTATGAGGCCCAATACAAAAGATCGAAATTTTACATAGGCTATACATTATGGGCTTTCTGAATTTCATATCTAGCCAAGTAAATAAATAAACGAGAACCAGATTGGAAAAGAGAAGATCAATTATTGAAATAATAATATCATATTCCCTGGTATATAGATGATGTTTCGTTGACAAAAGAAAAATGATGTTCGTTGGAGGGAGACAAAATCAAAACATTAACTTTATTAATTTAGTTTATTGTATGAATTATGATTCATTTCTAACCGCAATCTCCGAGGTTTCCTTGTACATGGTTTGATTAGTTTGGTTTATTTTATGAATTATGATTCATTTCTACTTACAATCTCCAATTTGAACATGATTCCATATTATTGATTTCATGGATTTACTCTTCATATTAATCTACTTATGTTTTCATAATTTAATTTGTTTCTTGTTTGTCAAATAGTTTTCATGATATTTGTTGCATACTAATGATGTTTGCCAGATAATGAGTTACTTACTAGTTAGTAACTCATTAACAAATTTATGTAACCCGTAAAAAATTAACTAGTACTCTCTCTCTCCCAGTTTAATAGATGTTTAAGGATTTTTCTCTTATTCTATTTTATTAAATGTTTTGTATAAAAGTTAAATTTTGATTGGTTGAATCAAAATAAAAAAGTAAATGATACTTTTGTAAAAAAAATGTAAATGTCTTAATATGTGTGTTTTTAGCCAAAATATCTATTAATATGAGAGATAGGGAGTAGTTAGTAACTCATAAATAAATTAACTAGTAATTACTATTCCCTCTGCTTCATTTTAATTGTTGTTTTAGGTTTTAAATTTTGTTTCACTATAAGACCATGAATGGTAGGTAGATTCTAAACTAGTTTTTGATTTTTGTTTTTTAAAATCTATATTTTTGTCCATTCAAGATTTTCTTTAAAATAGATTCCCTAAAAAATAAGAAAACAGGTTTTTGGATCATTTCACTAATTTTCACTAAAAATCTAAAAACTACTATTTTTTGTTTCTCAAATTTTAAACGAAACTTTTTATTTCATTTATAAATTATTTATTTATTTATTTTTGGCAAAATCCAAAAACCAAAATCTAAAATTCAAAATTTAAAAACCAAAAACCATAATCTAAAAACCACCTAAAAACTTACAAACATTCATAGCTTAAGTGTTGTTTTGGATTTCCAATGTAATTTTTTGATAAAATTTATTCTTTTGCTCTTATTATTTTAATGTGATAACCAATGAAATTTTTTGTTTAGTATATTAATGAAAAGTAAAAAATAAACTTTCAATGTTTTCTTAAATAGTGTGCAAAACCCTAAAACTACAAATAAACTAAAACAGAGGGAGTACTTACTACACGCAAAAGCAATTAATACTCGTGTATATATGTTGTCTTTAATATGATATCCAATTCAAAACCATTATTTTGTTATATGGTTTGAGCCAAATAAGCCGCATTTACAAAACTATTATCCTTAATTGCCTTGTACTATTGTAGAGTATGGTGTAGTGGTGTATTGATACAAAACAAAAAATTGTTAAGATTATCGGAAATTTGTAACAAAAAAAAAAATCTGAAAGCTTTGGAAAATATACACAAGATTTTTTTTAAAAATGGATATATATATATATATATTTATATATTTATAAATGAATATTGGCTTCAAATGTTTTATAAACATATATGGAAATAATTTTTTATAATATAAATATATATTCTAATAATATAAAATTTTTTATCTCGCACATTAGAAAGATTGTTTTCTATTGTAGATATAGTACATGTAAAATTATCAGTCAAGAATTTGAATATTTACGGAATTGCTCATCATAATCGCATATGATGCAATAAAGTTGGATGGATTGATCATCGTTTATAATAGAAATTAATCAAATTAGTCCATGATTATATATAATAAGATATGACCTTAATCACAAACAGTCACATGCAATGCATTCAAAATCCCATGATAAGCATCAAAGCCGTGCCTCTCCTTTGGTCCAAGAAACATTGGCCTACGGCCCCAAATTATTTTAAAAAATTTGTTAAGAGGTTTTCTAGTATAAGTTAGGCTTATTTTAGACATATTTGAATTAATATAAAAATTGAAAAACTAAAACTTAGGAAAAAAGAAAACAAACGAAAAAAAAAAGAAAACAAAACCAATCAAAGAATTAAAACAATTAGGGCAAACGGTGCTTTGACTATCTTTTCTATTGTCGTTCCTTCTCTATATTTTCTTTGGTGAATTTACCAAATATTACGATTTACGAATTTACGATCAGTTCAAGAGAGTAAGTAGCTATTTGTTTATATTCAATTTTTTTGTTGTTACTTAGTTTTTAATCATTCTTATTGCAGTCTGTCTCTAATTGTATATAATTATGTTTTGATTTTATAGATGCCTCCAAGGATTCAACCGTCCGGAAGAGAGAAGAACAAGAGGAAAAGAAGAGAAGAAGAGTCAACAAAATCTCAAGTTAATGCTATACACAGGTATTTCAAAAAACCTGGAATTTGTGATGAACCTGTGAAAAATAATGATGAACAAGTTGTTATTGAGGATGATGGAATGGATGAAAATATCGCTGAATGTCAAAGAGAAGAAGCAATTCTTGAACCAGAGAATGTTAATGCAATGAATGATGAGGATATGAATGAAAAAGATGATGGGAATGAGAAGGAATTTGAGAAAAGCAGTGATCACATAGAGCATTGTGGATTTTCTGATATGTATGATCCTGCTAATTGGGAAAATATAGGAAAAGGATGGAATGAATGGAGAGATTTTATGGTTGTGCAAGGTCCTGTAAAAAGACTGTCAATTGATTATAATTTTCCAAAAGATGGTATTAAGAGACATTTCTCACATGTGTATTATACGTTGAGTTATGGACAGAAACAAGATCGTCGATGGCTAGTATATTCGAAAGCGGCAAACAAGATCTTTTGTTTTTGCTGTAAATTGTTCAACCAGAGTGACAAAAGTCAATTGGCATCCACAGGGTTCAGTGATTGGAAAAATATTTTGAAAAGGCTTAGAGAGCATGAATCTAACCGTGATCATATTGTGTGCATGAAGAAGTGGGTGGAATTAGAAGTCAGATTGCATAGAAATCAGACTATTGATAAGTATGCTCAGGATGAAATCAATAAAGAGAGAGTTCATTGGAGGCAGGTGTTGCTTAGGATAATTTCTGTGGTAAAAACTCTTGCTAAACAAAATTTAGCGTTTCGTGGAAGTAATGAGAATATTGGTGAAGAAGGTTGCAGAAATTTTTTAAGTTTCATCGAGATGATTGCTGATTTTGATCTAGTTATGATAGAACATCTGAGAAGATACAAAGAAGGTGAATCTCGTTCTCATTATCTCAGCAACAAGATTCAGAATGAGTTGATAGCTCTGTTAGCTAATGAGGTAAAGAGGATGATTATTGCAAAAATTGAAAGCGCAAAATTTTTTTCTGTCATTCTTGATTGCACTCCAGATATCATCCATCATGAACAAATGACTGTTATCATTCGCTGTGTAGATGTTTCAACAACTTCAACTAAGGTCGAAGAATTTTTCCTGACATTCTTGAAAGTTGATGATACATTTGGAGAAGGACTTTTCCGTGAACTTCAAAATGTGTTGGCTGCTTTTAATTTGAAAATGGATGATGTGAGGGGACAAGGTTATGATAATGGTGCTAACATGAAGGGAAAGCATAAAGGAGTACAAAGAAGATTTCTGGAAGTGAATCCAAGGCCGTTTTATACACCATGTAGTTGTCACAGTCTTAATCTTGCACTTTGTGATATGGCAACCACTTCTTCAAAGGCAATCTCATTTTTTGGGATCATTCAGCGTACTTATCGCTTTTTTTCATCTTCAACTAAGCGATGGAAAATATTTGAAGATCATGTGGGTGGTCCGACACTAAAGGCTTTGTCAAACACTCGTTGGGAGAGTCATATGGAAAGTGTTAAGGCAATAAGATTCCGGACACCTAAAATCATGAACGCTTTGATTCACATTGCTGAAAATAGTGATGACCCGCAAGAAGCGAGTGATGCTTTGAATGTCTTGCAATAAGTGAAACACATGGAATCGGAAGTTTTGAGTTCTTGGTTTCTATGGTTATTTGGTATAATCTCCTCTACGGTTAACATTGTTAGTAAGAGTTTGCAGATCCGAAGACATGGACATTGATGTAGCTATTTCTCAATTGAAAGGGTTGGTTTCAGATTTCCACAAGTACAGAGATTCAGGATTTGAGAAAGCAAAATTAGAAGCTAAGGAAATAGTAGAATCTATGGAAATTGAGCCTCAGTATTTCCCCAACAAAAAGCGGGTCATTATAAGAAAAAAACATTATGGGGAAGAATCACAAAACGGTGAAGGAAGTGTGATAGTATGACCAGAGGAGAGCTTTAGAGTTGACTACTTTATCCAAATCATGGATCAAGCTTTATCCTCGCTTAAGACGAGATTTGAACAGTTCGCGAAGTATGAACCAATATTTGGCTTTTTGTTCAATTTGAAGAAGCTGCAGTCTGCGAGTGATGAAAGTTTGATGGCATCTTGCACCAACCTTGAAAATTCTCTAACCCATGGAGAACATTCAGATGTTAGTGGGAATGATCTCTTTTCTGAACTTAAGCTTTTAAGAGAATCTTTACCGAAAGAAGTTACAAGGCCTATTGAAGTGTTAAACTTTTTGAAGAAAGTTCAGGATTTTTATCCTCACTCATGGATCGCTTATCGGATATTATTGATGATTCCAGTCTCAGTTGCATCTGCTGAAAAGAGTTTTTCAAAGTTAAAGTTGATCAAATCTTACCTTCGATCAAGTATGTCACAAGAAAGATTGAGTGGTTTGGCTACTTTATCTATCGAAAGAGGTTTGGTTAGAGAAGTTGACTTTGAAAAGTTGATCAATGATTTTGTGGGAAAGAAAGGAAGAAGAATTACCTTTTAAACTATCTTTGTGTTTGCTTCTTTAGTTTTTTTAATGTCACACGACAAGATTTATGCGTGACACTTTTCTTCTTGTTGGTTTTATTATTATATACATTTTTATTTAATATGAATTGGGAACTTTTTTTTTTTACTATCGCCTATGGCAACATTTCACTTTGGCACGGTTCTGATAAGCATAGAGACCTCGAGTAATGTAAAAAAACCTCAACTCAAACTACCATCTTCGTTAATTTAGTTATAACTGTCGTCTATCGATCAAATATATGTCTAAATACAGATAATTCATATTGCAATATGTAATGATTAATGCATTGTGTATATACATAAACAGACAGATTGAATTTTTTGCGGGACAAACAGACTTGAAAACGCTATTAAGCTAGATTGGTCGGAGACATGGGCCCCACATTAGCTTCTAAAGAAAATCTAAGAAGAGGGGACAACCAAATCTACTTAAGTCATGTGAAACTAAAAACTCAAACTAAACAAAGATTTAAAGTTCCTTTTGGTTCTATACTTCTATGTTACTAGAAACGGTGTCGTCTCGCTTCTAAGGTTCAACGTATTCTTCCTCTTGTGAGGTCCTTGAACCTGACCACGTGTGATGGATGTTCGGCGTCGATTGCTCCTTGCTTCCCTGTGTGATGGATGTTCTCGACATCATATTGATAGTGTTGATTATTTATTTCTGTATTAGTTGACATGATAGTGATGATTATTTGTTTGTAACAAAAGAGAAATGAAGTGTTCATTATTTATTTTTTGAGTTGCGAGCGAATCTTCTATTATGATTCTTGCACAGAATGTTATGAGACTGATCCATTGCACGCGTTGAGTTTGTTTTATGCTCGACGCTAATAATTCGAAAGCATCACAAGACATATAAACTCGTGTTAATTACTAATCTTAACTTCATGATTTTAACAGATAATATGCATTATAATAAAATAGTGTCTTATCCGAAAAGAATAGCATATCATATAAAAAAAAATAGAGAAATTGAAAAAATAGCATGACATCGAAAAAGAAAAAAGAAATTTGAAGGGATAAAACGTAAAATCTTTACTCACTAGAAAGTATTTTACAAAAAAAAAAGGAGAGTCATTTTATCTATTTTTGATCAAATTTTAGTCATTTGGTGTATAATATAATCATTGTATATTGGTCGGAGTTATGATATATTTTGAACCAATACAATATTTCTTGAGCTTTTTGGTATAACTTCTTTCAATTTCATATTTAATTTATAAGACAGAACAATCAGAGTAGACAATATAAGAACAGTGGAGAACATGCTGCAAACATGTACTAAACAGTTTTGCTGAATTCATATACAGATAATAAATATCATGATAGCAATAAATTTTGACATAAGCTTATAATTTTCTCGTAGAGGAGACAGAAAAAATATACTAAAAAGTTTTTTTTTATTGGTATTGAAACTTATAATCTTTTCGACTTTCTTTTTATATGGTTATATATATTGAATCATACAATGAGAGACCCAACAACAGAACCGAAAACCTATATTTACATCCTTGTAACTAGGTTTCTAGCAAGTAGTTTATATATATATATAATTATGTAACGACCATCAATATCTCTAATTTTGGAGTTGCTTATTGTGCAACTTTGGAGCTATTTCAATTTCTATCTTAGATACCTAATTTTGGAGTTGCTTATTGTGCAACTTTGGAGCTACTTTTTTTATAAATCTCTTCAATATAATACGTCGATAAAAAGCATTAATATTTTTTTTATGAAAAGGACATTAAACAATTATTTACTTTCCAAATAATTATTGTTTAAGCTCTCATATGGTTGACCGATTGCTACATGATTGATCTAATCTTAGGCCATCTCCAACCACAACACCAAATTTGGTGTGATTTTCACACCAAATTTAGTGTTTTGGTGTTTTTCATCTCCAACCCACAACACCAAATCTCACACCAAAAAGAATATTTTTTAATATTATATTATTAAATTTAATATTCTCTTTACTATTTTTAATTTAATTAAACTTTATGATTAATAATTAAGAAACTACTTTTTATTATTTAATTTGGAATATGATTACAAAAGATAATTAAAAAAAATTACAAATAAAAATTAAAAAAAAGATTGGAAAGAAAAAAACCAGAATTCAAAATAAAATTAAAAAAAAAAGATTACAATCGATAACTTAAAAGATTAAAACATAAATAACAAAATACTAATTTTCAGAATTACTATAAGCAGACCATATGTGTTCTACCAACGCATTTCGAAGTTCGATATGAGCATCTCGGTTTTTGATTTTCCTGTGTCAAGCTAAGAATACTTGAAACCGAGCATCATCATCACCCGTCATCTCAACTTTTGGAGGTGGGAATTCTGTTTGTTCTTGAAATGGTGCGTCAAGATCACGTTCATCTTCAATGATCATATTGTGCATAATGATACAACTTGTCATTATATCATGTAACACTATCTTTGACCAAAGGCGAGCTGGTCCGACCATAATTGCGAATCTTGATTGCAAAACTCCAAAAGCACGTTCCACGTCTTTTCTACAAGCTTCTTGCATCTTTGCAAACAATTTTTTTTTCGGACCACGAGGGTCATGAATGGTTTGAACAAGGGTAGCCCATTTTGGATATATCCCGTCAGCAAGATAATAACCCATATCATAGTTTTTACTATTGATAACATAGTTGGCTGGTGGAGCAATTCCTTCAGCTAGATTAGAAAAAAGATGAGACGCTTCTAACACATTAATATCATTGTTAGATCCGGGTAACCCAAAATATGCATGCCAAATCCAAAGATCATAATCCGCTACCGCCTCTAAAATAATAGTTAGAGATCCACTACGACCAGCATATTGTCCTCCCCAAGCTGTTGGGCAGTTTTTCCACTTCCAATGCATACAATCTAAACTACCCAACATACCTGGAAACCCTCGACTTTCACCAATGCGGAGTAACCGTGCCACATCGTTAGCATCAGGAGATCGAAGATAGCGGCTACCGAATATCTCAACAACCGCACGACAAAAGCGTTTCAAACTTTCGATAGCTGTGGACTCTCCTATTTTGATATACTCATCGGTTGCATATGCCGGAGAACCGTACGCCAACATTCGAAAGGCAGCAGTTATTTTTTGCAAAGAAGACAATCCAAGTCTCCCTAGCCCATCTCTTCGTTGGAGAAAGTAGTTGTCATGTCCTTGTACTGCGTCATGAATACGCAGAAACAAAGAACGACTCATTCTAAATCTTCGGCGAAACATCGTCTCAGGAAACATAGGATTTTCTGCAAAATAATCATTGAAAAGATTGCGAGCAGCATTTTCTCGATCACGATTGATAACAATATGACCCGGAATATATCCACGGTGAGAACCTTCTGAGTTATATTGGTTTTGAGAGACGAGAAATGCAGTGTTTGCCGTAATTTAAGAAACGACCTGATTTTGTAAACCATCAAAATACTCATTATCTGAAGAAGAAGAAGAAGAAGAAGAAGAACCGTAGTTGAAATTCATCTTATATTTGAAGGATAAGAGGTTGATGGATTATTCATTATGTTGTCCATGGTATCCTATTTTATAGTCTCAAAATGTTCTTGTAATAATGGCTTCGGAGAAGGAATCTTTCAATCCTAACCGTTGCTTTAATTGCCCAAGATCTAGTCGTTGGCTCGAAGTGTCACATCATGGCCGTTCTAATAATGGTTTCGGAGAAGGAATCTTTAAACCATAACCGTTGCTTTATTTGCGCAAGATCTGGCCGTTCGCTCGAAGTGTCGGTTGTAATAATGGCTTTGGAGAAGGAATCTTTCAATACGATCCATTGATATTTTTGACCAAAATCTAGCCGTTGGTTGCAGTTGTTAGTTCTTGTCTATAATAATTAAGACTTTATTCGATTTCATATCAAAGTACTTTATTACACCAGAGAACTTAATTATAAGAAAACGACACATAACTTATTAGTAATATTACAAAACATAACTTGACTTAAGGAAGGTTGAGAGATTTAGAGCAAAATGTCATTCTAAAGCAATGCTTGCATATGGCAATATCTTCAATATGCCACAGTTCACAGGAAGGGATCTCGGTCCAGTCAAGAAATCCAAACCAACGAGTGTATGCAGGAGCAACTTGTTTGATGTGTTCACACACTTCATTACCTAAATTATACAATATTATTTAATCAAATTACTAAACATAACTAAAATATGACGACACCTAACTTATTTATAATTTTAGGTCACATAATTTAACTTAAACAAGCTCGAGAATTTTAAAGCAAAACGTCATAGCAAAGCAATGGTTGCATATGTCAATTGCTTCAATATGCCACATTTGACAAAAATGGACCTCTAACCAGGCAGGAAAGCCAATAGAACGAGTTCCCGGAGTACTAATTTGTTGGATCTGCTCACAAACTTGATTACCAATGTAAACGGCTTGCTCAATGTTTGGAACCATCTATAGGAATGAGTCAAAAACATGAATCCCGTCTTCACGTTGTCCTCCAAAACAAAGAAAAGCTGCAACTGCAAAACGGGCATAGAGAAGGTGGGGAGCAGCTTGTCCAAGGAAATCAATCCCTAGTTGTGATGGACCCGCCAGGACACATAAACGTAACCCCATAACATATTGAGCTGCGTAGTTTCTAGCTGCTAAGCAACGAAGTAGGAATGGGCGGTACGGAGAACCTTCATCACTAAGACCCATGACAAATATAAATTCATCAATGTCTACCACGGACAACACGTCGTCAGAGAAAATAATCGCTTTGAACACAGGTCTCGCTGCAATGAAAGGGCCAAGTTCACGAAACCCCTCCCTACCAACACGACGGATAATGTCAGTAAGAATATGATATGGAATGAAATACATGATAAAAACGATTGGTGTTTGATGAATCGATAAACATTGAGAGTACTATGATATATATAAAAAATCTTTGAATCCTAGCCATCGATATTTAGTTACAAAATCTGAACCATTGGTTCGAGTAGTCACTTCATGTCTTCTGTTTTTATTTTGATCAAGATCTAACCGTTCTTTTAATTTCAGAAGGAATCTTTCAATCTTAGCCATCGATTTGTTTGGACCAAATTTAACCGTTAAATCGAGTCCTCAAGTCATCATGATGTTTCTGCGAAAAGAATCTTTGAACATACACCGTTGCTTTATCTAGATGAAAATCTAGCCGTTCTTTTTATTTCAGAAAAGAATCTTTCAATCTTAGTCCTCAAGTCATCATGATGTTTCTGCGAAAAGAATCTTTGAACATACACCGTTGCTTTATCTTGATGAAAATCTAGCCGTTCTTTTTATTTCAGAAAAGAATCTTTCAATCTTAGTCGTCATGATTTTTCGTCGAAAAGAATCTTTGAACATAACCGTTGCTTTATCTAGATGAAAAATCTAGATTTTTTTTTTATTTCTGAAAAGAATCTTTCAATCTTAGTCCTCAAGTCATCATGATGGTTTTCTTGAAAAGAATCTTTGAACATACACCGTAGCTTTATCTTGATGAAAATTTTTTTTTTTTTTTTTTTTTTTTTTTTTTTCTTTTTCTTTTTTTTTTTTTTTTTTTTTTTTTGTGTAAAATTTTTTTTTTTTATTTTTTTTAAAATATTTTTTTAATATTTTTTTTTTTTTTTTTTTTTTTTTTTTTTTTTTTGTTTTATTGAGAAAAATTTCGAAAATAGAGATTTGTTTGGACGAAGATTACTTTTTGCCTCCCAAGAAAAAGCGAAACTGATTTTTCATCGCCATCACTCCAAGATGAGTCATCACCAACCCCTGGTATGAATTCATTCGATCTTAATACGAGTGGCGAAGAAGGTAATTTTAGTAAGAGTCGTAGACCAATGGGTGTCAAAAAGCTAAGCGAAAACAACAATGTGATGACCAATTTAAAAAAATGATGGACCAAAATGAAAGGCTTATCAAAGCTATTGCTAAAGGTACCTCTGAAAGAAATAAAATTCAGAAGAAAAAAGTCGAGGTTCAAAGAATGAAGGAAGAAAATAAAATACTATTTGCAGATTTGAATTCTATAACTGATCCAGCGTGTCGGGAGTATATTCAAAACCAACGGGCACTCATTATGAGCAGAGGAGTGCAAACAACCCAACATGAAGAAACCGGAGAAGGTTCTAACAGCCAATATCGTGCATCTCGTCATCAAAACGATTACACTCAAGGAACCAGAGAAAGTTCTCACAGCCAATATCGTGCTTCTCGTTATCAAAACGATCACTCTCAAGGAGATAATGATGAAAGACAACAAACTCAAGGAGAAGACGAAATTTATCCAAGTGACAATCAAGATATGGCCAAGTACTATGATTTGCTAAGCGGAACCAGAAATTACTTTCCTAAGTTTTAGATTATTCTTATTTGAATATTAGTTTAATGTATAATTAATCATTTTCGATTTAATCTCGGTTTAATGTATAATTAATCTTTTCGTATTATCCAACTCCGTGTAATCTCTATTTAATGTATAATTAATCATTTTCAGTATTTATTTTCCAACTCGGTTAAATCTCGGTTTAATGTAAGTTATGCTTAATATCCCTTAAATTTCGGTTTAATCTCATTTATGCTTAACCGGTTTATACACAATTTAATCTCAGTTTACTCTTAATTAGGTTTAATTTTGATTTAATCAATGTTTTAATCATAATCACACCAAATTACCCGGTTCAACCACTATTAATCTCATTAAACCGATTCAACCACTATTAATCTCATTAAACCGTTTAAACCGGTTTTGAAAAAAAAAAAAAAAAAAATTCCTCGACTTCATCTTCTCCGTCGACTTCTTCTTCTCCGGCTTCATCTTCTCCGACTTCATCTTCTCCGACTTGCAGCGACTTCAACTTCTCCGAATCGCCGGAATTGTTCACCGGATCTTCACCAACTCCACCGGATCTTCACCAACTCCACCGGATCTGAACACAAAAAAAAAAAAAAAATTGCCTCGACTTCATCTTCTCCGGCTTCATCTTCTCCGACTTGCAGCGACTTCAACTTCTCCAAATCGCCGGAATTCTTCACCGGATCTTCACCAACGCCACCGGATCTGCACACAAAAAAAAAAAAAAAATTTGCAAAATCAGATTTGCCGTTTACCGTTTGCCGTCGCCGATTGGAGAACTCGCCCATGCCATATTTGCCGTTTGCCGTCATCAACAGTCGAATGCCATATATGCTGATGACCTGTAGCAAAATCTCCAAATATCCCGTTTGCCGTCGATTATGCCATCCGGTTGGAGCTCGACGACGGCAAAAATGGTGTTTTGCCGTCGGATTGGAGATGCCATTAAAAAAGTAAATGACTTGATTTTTGGATAAAACACATATATGCGTATTAAAGATCTTCATGGCCGATTCTATTTCCACCCTACATGAATCTTTATTTTACAACTATACTAAGTGAGATTATGGTCCATATTCGTTTCGAGGGCCTGTGTATCTTATTACGTAATACATTGGTTACTATATGGCTTAGTTTTTAAACTGCATGAATGTTTATTTGAAATCCTAAAAATAGTTCATTAAAATTTGATAAATTTAACTTATATATGATATACTAGTAATTTGTGTTATTATAGCCGTTAATGCATATTGACAAAAAAATATCGAAATTTAATAATTACTATATATTTAATAATATATATATATATGTAAATTTAAATAATTATTATATATTTTTGTTCTTACTGTTTGTACCACTTATTATGCTAACATAAATCAAATGAAAACTATGCATTGTGTACAAATAATTTTTAGTTTTTTTGTAAAAGAATTTTATCAACCATATTTTTGATGTATTACTAAAAAATCTTAAAATTAGAAACCAAAATATATAAATATATCCAAAAAAAAACCAGAATTAGTGCATGATTGGTTGGGTTTTAAAGTCTGTAGAAAGCTTAAAAATTGAAACAATCATGTTGTAGCTTTCCTATTTTTTTCTCACATCTAAAACATTTTTAATAACAATTTTGGGCTTACATCAATAAATTTCTAAAGTACATTATTTTGCACTTTAATTAGGAGAGCTGTAGCTTATTTTCACATTTTATTTTCTCTTTTTAACACTATTTTTACTTTAATTTGTTTAGTTTTAGTTCATTACATGAGACTTTAAACATAAAACACACACACATATATATATATATATATATATATTTAATTTTAATTTTAATTTATTTAGCTTCATATAAATTTCTCAATATTCTCTTTTTCAATAAGAAAATTGAGGATGGAATTAAAGATAACCAAAACTAAAAAAGTTACAAGAGAGAAGTAGGTCAAATATTCATTTGAGTGGTTATCATCTCTGCCTAGACTTTAGACCCAACACTTTTTCAGTCGGGCTACTTCTCAGGTCAACATTTTCACACCATCTCTCTCTGTCTTCTTTTATTTCGAAAAAGATAGTACTCCCTCATTTCCAGTTTAATACTATATGTTTAAAATTTTTTTCTTATTCTATTTTATTAGATGTTTTGATTTAAAATATATATAAAAAATAAACTTATTAATATTGGCATGTTGTTTCTCAAGTTGATATGGGTCCAACATGAAGCAATTTCCTTGTAACTTGAACGACTGATATGTGAAATATAACTTCCCAAAAATATGAAATTAAAGTAACGAGGCGAGAAAAGAAAAAGAATTACTATAAAATGAGTGGAGGAAGAAGAGGACACGATGTAGAACTTGTAACGAACGCCAAATTGAAGTGGAGAGAAACTACAAAAATTTATGTAACGCGTAAAGATGTTTCTTTAATGATGTGTTTCACTACAAGCATCTCTCTCTCACACTTGTTGGAATTAAATGTGATAAACTCTTGTTGAAAATTCAAATCCACACATTTATTATTCACCTACTTGTTATAAAATTAGTTAATAACGCCATCATCTCGGTCTTTTAGCTTTGATCGGTTCGGTTGTAACAATGCAGATGGCTCGTCTTGTGGCTCTGCTGCTACCTTTTTGTTTCTGCGAGCCTTCTTACGCTTTTCTTTTGAGCATGTGCATCGAAGATCACGTGGTCTCTTGTTAAAGCTCATTCTATTTATATTTTGGTGTTTTTCTTCTTGAATGAGTAATTTATACTAATATTTTTAAGGATTTGTGTTTTTTTATTTATTTTATGAATAGGATTTATTACTATCCAATTACTCTGGTTAGGATTTAGTCAAATCTCGTAATTTATGGTCGTCTCATGTTCTCTGTTTTTTTTTACACCCGTTTATTACTGATAAATACTTTCTTGTTTACATTTGAAGAAATATAATTATGATTTTTGAACATTTTAAAGTATGTGTTCGGATTTTTGTTAGGTGACTCTGGTCGGTTGTTGTGGTGGGATCCGAAACTCTCACTTAAAAAAAGATTTTTGTAATAACCTTAAATAAATACTATGTCACTCGTTTTGGTCGTTTGTTAACTCATGTATATAATCCAAAAATAAATAAATCTAGTTAAGAAAGGAATGCATTCTCTAACACATTCGGTTGACAAAGCACTCAAAGTCCGAAAATTTGATAAAACAATTATGACCTTTTTCAAAAACATGAAAAAAATCCTTCTTTTCTTTTTTTGGTTTTCAAACTCTCACTTTTTTAATAAATAATGAAATAAATTTTAGATATTATAAAAAATTAAGTATATCATTATATAAAAAAAAATTGGTTTATGATTTATTTTCTAAATTTGAGTTTGTGAATTTTTCCCAAAACTGAGTTTTTAAACTAAAATATTATTATAGATTAGCACATTCCATGTTTTGATTCGAATTTGTTTGAACTTTTCCTTTTGAATAACTAGCTAAAAGTAATTAATATTAGTTAATTTTTATGTATTTAAATTAAAAATATTTTGGTGTGTAAATTTATGTACTTTCATAAGAATTTTTTTTTTTTGTTTTCATGCTAATAAGTTTATGTGACTAAAGCAAATAAACATTTATTAACATAAAATTCATATTTGATAATACTATAATCAATAATCGAATATAAGTTTATGTTAATAAATTTTTATTTGGTTGGTCCCACAAACTTATTAACATGAAAACAAACAAAAATATTTTTATTATTACGAAAGTACATAAATTTTCATAAAAAATATTTTTAATTTAAATACATAAAATTAAAATATATTTAAAATATAACTTGAATATTTCAAAAATCAACTAATATTAATTACTTTTAGCTAGTTATTCAAAAGAAAAAGTTCAAACAAATTCGAATCAAAATATAAAATGTGCTAATCTATAATAATATTTTAGTTAAAAAAACTCAATTTTGGAAAAAATCACAAACTCAAATTTAAAAAAATAAATCATAAACCAATTTTTCTTTATTTATTTTTATTTTAATATAATAATGTACTTAGTGCTAAACATGACCTAATTTGTTGCCGCCCAAACTCTGGAACTTTCAAACGGAGTAAAAATTTGGATATGCAAACTTTTGTTTTATTCCTCGACCAAAACAAAATATATATTTTGTTTTATTGATTTATTCCCTATTTTATTTTTCCTCGAGGATGTAGCTAGATGACAAAATAAAACTGAACAATCGATTCAAAAGATTAGATTATCTAACAGGTATAGATAATATAGATATCTGATGAATTAGTACTGTCAGATTTTCATATATATTTTCTTGGAAAGTGAAATATCAGAAATAAAAGCAGCGAAAAATGAGAAAATAATGGACCAGTGACTTCCAAATGCGCAAGTGATGAAATTTTCCATTAATTTTCAATCTTTAGCTTTTAAAGACTTTTTTTGGGTTAAAATTTGGTGCAGAACAAGAAAGTTGCTTGCAATTTCTAAAATAGCCTATTTATTAGGGGGAAATTCCATAGAAAACTTATAAAGTGACTGGCTCATCCACTTTAAACCTCCAAAGTTTATCATTTCTATTTTTTTTTTTCATCTAAAAGATATATATTAGAAATTTTAACCATGGATTACATAGAGCCAGCAAGAGATGAAACTCTTCCGAAAACTTGAGAGCAAAATCATATACCGGACAATCAGTCCCAGAATAGGAAAAATCATAAAAACACAACTACAAAGGCCAAGATGAATCCAAAAAAGGAAAACAGACTAAATAGAACCCTAACACTATGCCAGCCGGAACCTGAGGAAACCTTTTCCGAAGAAAAGAAACGAACAAACGCCATCTGCTTGACCAACTCGAAGAGAAACTATGAAGAGAGAGCCAGAAACTAGGAACTGGTTGAGGGAAAAACGCCTCGAGATCCATCTCTTCAACAACAAGAGGTCAAAAACAGAGTTCGAGAACCTAATTAATGATGTCACCGTTGCTGAACAAAACACTAGGGACAAGAGGCCAGACTCCTATCCAGATCAAGAACGGAAAGGGACACAGCGAGAGTGGCAAACCGAGGGCATCAAATGCTGAGGGAGACAACTAACAATAAGGGTAACTAGAAGGCAGATGCCTGTCCGAAGCCTAAACACCGCCACAGAGCAAAAAGACTGCAAACCAATCACCACTGAAAAGGAAGAGATCAAACCCGAAGCTAAAGCTGAAGAAAGTAGACGAAACCGAAGCAAGAACAGCTATGCCGCACCGTCAAACAAACCTCAGGGATCTGTATATCTGGTGCTAGCGACAACGCAAACCCAACTCTCCGAACTAGATCTGAAAAACGTCTGTGACAGAACCGATACCGCCTTCAATAACCCACAACCCAGGGATTAAAGCGAAGCCTGCGTAAAAAGGCTACACCAGAACTATCACCGTCCGAACAAGCCACAAGGGACACCGCCATGACCAAAACCACGATTAGACACACCCACTTTAAGCCTCTCCGAAACCATACCAGGCCACGACCAAACCGAGAAGAAACTGCACCTGCAAGGAAAAAGAAACGGAAAACCAGATCCAAAAAAGTAGATCTAAAAACTAGTTCTAAGAATCGAGATCTAACATCCTTCAAAATCCAAGGAAATTGCTAAAAGGATGGAGGGAAAGACAAATAAGAAAGAAAAAAAAACGACAAAGGAGCTGCCCTGACGCTGAAAAAGCCGCCGGAGCAGCTGAACAGAGGTTAATATTTAGAGAGAGCAGAGAGAAATTTTAGAGAGAAGCTCACTCTTTCATAAACGGTTTTTTAGGAACATTTCCACTTTAAACGTCCAAAGTCAA
>CM051390.1:14481301-14631301 GCA_028015245.1 Cardamine occulta
AAATTTGTTATTTTAAACTTTCAAAGTGGGTTTCCTATTTGTGCCGATAATTGAGATCACAGGACAATAAACACCATTAATATAATTATTAACTACGTTATGTGATATATATAATTAAAATCACATGCTAATTTCTTTATTTTTTATATTAAAATGTGATATATATAATTAAAATAATTATATTAAATATATATTTATTTTAATTTTAATAGCTTAAATAATTAAATTAAAAAATCAAAAATTAAAACTCCCAAATCGATTTGGGGCTTTTACACAAAAATAAATATATCTTTATTTTAATTTGCAGTTTTTACACAATCCAATCAAACACATACTTTAACATATTCATTGTCGCATTTGCTTCTTTAAGCCAAATTAAACTAATTGGTGTACCAACACCCTCTGAGCTCACGAAATCTATAAACTTCTCTCATTTAATCTCAGACAACTAACGGAGTTAACAATTCTGTTAACGGTGTTTAATGTTCCGTGATTTTCAATTGTCGGCGCAAATTAAAAAGCTACATTAAAGGTTTAAAATAACAAATTTTTTACTTTAAAAGTTTAAAGTGGAAGTGTTGGAAAATTTATTATGGGATTTTCCCTATTTATTAGGGATGCACAAATTTATTTGAGAAGTTCAATTTAGTTTGATAACTGATTCTGCCTCAAGTTCGGATACACACGGTGATATAGAGATATTTGGATAAGGATACGAATACGAAAATGAATACTTCAACTTTGAGCTTGGGTATTTTCTGACTTCAAAATATATGTTATTTTTTTAATTAGATTAAAAATTACAAAATAGATTTTTATTTTAGTTTTGGTAACTATTTTCTCACGAGTTTAATGATTTTTAGACTAATTCAATAATTTTCATTATCATAATTTCATACAGAAAAATGTGAATACTTACACCAAAATACCTAGTAATTGTATTTTAAGTTTTGTAACATTATACTGAATGCATTTTGCGGTTTTACATTCCTTTTTATAGCAAAAATCAGATGCTCAAAGATACTATTTTGGTGTGTAAAAAATTTGGTAGTAAGATATTTATTCTCTTGACATATTTTACTATTGTGACATATTGTTGTAAGCTGTGTGACAAACGAAGACGACAGAGATATGTAGTAAAAATATATATTTACTACATATATTTTTAAAATCTCAAGGTGTCAGGATTCACATAATGATACATCACTATACAAAAGGCGAAACAAGACCATTCACTAATCTGAGATTCTGCACTGATCATGCAACAAGATTTATCTGTTTTGTCATCATCATCCTCGTTTAGTCGTTTTATACTAATTAAAACAAATAACTAAAAATCCTGCAATCTAATTTCCTTTTTATTTTTTTGTCCTCTCTAAACTTTTTTAAAATTTAAACCCTATTCCACTATTCACTAATCTTCTCCCGCTGCTCCTTAATTGAAGTCAAGCTATCCATTGATTTCTCCGACACTGAATCGTTTACTATCATTGAAAACAGATATGAA
Source organism: Cardamine occulta (assembly GCA_028015245.1). Classification (NCBI taxonomy): domain Eukaryota; kingdom Viridiplantae; phylum Streptophyta; class Magnoliopsida; order Brassicales; family Brassicaceae; genus Cardamine; species Cardamine occulta. The sequence goes on from CM051390.1 coordinate 14,482,809, forward strand.
TCTACAAAAAAACACAAACAAATTTTTCATTAGCATTATTTTCATGATTAATTACTTTCAAACAAAATAAATTCACCCAATTTACAGAATTTATAATTTACCTTCAGACGACGAAGTACTAAGCTTCTCTCGTGAGGAAGATTCACTCGTAGATCTCGATAACATGGAAGATTCTGAAATCAAACACAAACCCATTACTATTCACTAAAAACCCAAATCAAATCTAACAAAAAACTTAATCATCAAATTGAGAAATTACAGAGAGACTCTGTTTTTTTTTCTGTACCTCTGGAGCTTTGAAACGACTTCTTGCAATGAAGAATCGCACTTTGAATCCCATCTTGTTGCACTTGCAAAGACTCGTCGGTTCTTCTCGCCGGAGACATTACTCCGATCGTCGCAGAAGCTGACCGGCTCTTCCCAAGTTGTCTACGTACACTTCGAGGAATATTATTCCTCTGTTTCTCCCTTGCCGGAGAAGTAATCGACGAAGATACACCACTACTACTCTGTTTCTTAGCCGTTTTAGTGTATAAAGGCTTAATGAGACTAAAGAATCTCTTAGAGGAAGATGAAGAAGAAGAAGACGAAGAAGAAACAGGGGAAGAAACAGAGTCACCGTCAAACACCATGTCGTCTGTTTGCTGTGATCTCGAAATGCTTGTCGATTTTCTAAAGCTTGTCTCGTCGTCGATTTTGAACCTTACGTTGAAACTTCTGTTGTTGTTTTCTTTGTTCTCCGTCGTCATTGACTTTTCAGAGTCGATGGATTTTGACTTCTTGAAGGAGAAAGCACGAAACTTTTGACCGGATTTAAGAAGAGTGATCGGAGAATGAGGTTCGACGAAAGGAAGGACTTTGCTTTTGTTAGAAACAGAGAACGTCGTCGTTTCAAGTCTCTGTTTTTCTTCAGTGGTTTTTGTTGCTTTAAGGGAGAAATCTGAAAGAGAGATCTCGAGCTCGAAGAAGGAATCATCTCCTTCACAGAGCTCTAATTCAGGATCTTCCAATGCGGTGGTGGATTCTAAGATTCTGATTTCACGGCGAGGTTTGCCGTTGGTGGTGTTGTTTAACCAGAATTTCATAAAGCTAAGAGCTTCCATTTAGATAAGAGGAAGATGAAGAAGAACAGAGAGAGAAAGAAAGAATGAGAAAGAGTAAGAGAGGTTTGGCTTTGTCAACGGAGATGAGGAAGAAAGAGGATTTATAAAAGGAAGAAGAAAGAGAAGGTGAGCTTTTTGAAATGGGTTTAATCTTTTTTCAAAAAAATATTTGGTAAAGAGAGAGAAAAAAGAGAAATGAAAAGAAAAGAAACAAAAAAACAAAGTTATTGTTTTTATTTTGTTTTTTGGAGCTTTCTCTCTACTTTTTATTACCGCTCCTCTCTTTTCTTTCTTTTTCTTTTACTTTTTCTTTGCTTTTTATATTTGCACAGGTTAAACATTTGTTCTATCTATTGTCCTGATTTATTTATCATTCTATGCGATAGCACACATACGGTAGTAGCTTTTCTTTAAGCTAAAGTACTTTATTCTCTGGGATTTTAATATTATATATATACTATTTTTTTAGTAATTTTTTTTCTTTCAAAACTCTCTCTTTTCATGTTGTAAAACATTTGTCTTCCTTAATAACAATTTTACTAAATTAATATACATATTGCATAGAATTTAAGGTAATAATTTTGAAATAAATCTAAAATTTATATTGAAATTAAGAAAATAGTCTATTGTTTTAAACAAAGTAGTCTAAATCTAAACCCTATATTTCAAAATTTTAACCATAAATCCTAAAACTAAACCATAAGTTAACCTTAATTACCCCTAAATTTAACTCTTTGACCATAAAATCTAAACAAAGTGTATTTTCTTAATTTTAAAAGATTCAACCTGTTATTTAATTTATATATTTTTTCATTTTTCCCAATTATTATTTTAAGTTATACAAATATTGTTTTATTAGATACATAACTGTTACTTGACACAAATTTTTTAAAATATCATAACTGTTACTTGACACAAAATTTTAAATATATCATAACCGTTATTTGACACATAATTCTGAAATAATATTTCACATATATGTTTTGTAGTGGTTTTTTTTTTCTTTCCAGAGTCGTCTTTAAATTATGGAAGTGTGAGTGAAATATTTTAAAAATGTTAGAGAAGAAGAGCTTTTGGAGAATTTATGTGTTATCACATATTTCTATTACATAAATGTATCTTTATCTCTAAATGCTGAATATTAAGAAATATATGCAAATGATATTACGGAAACTAATTACTCATATTATGGGATCTAATTTAGAGTGATTCAATATCTTATTGGCCATAGTCAAGGCCATTCTTCACTTCTATCGCCGAAGTTGTCATGGACACAAAAATATGCATGACGTAACAAATCAACGCCATCATTGTAACACAATAGTTGTGTGTGTTAACAAAAGATCATTCAGAACATGAACGTCTTTATCAGGATCATCTGATTTCGTCGGATTATCAGTTCTTCGGTTTCAGTTCTGTCGGTTGTCGGGATCATTGAAATTATCGAGCTTTCGTTGATTTCGTCAGGTTCATCTATGCCACAGTAGTCGATTTCGACGGTGCAATGACCCAGTCAGTTTCGTCGGTTCGGTTGAATCAATTTCATCGGTTCGTCGTTGGAGTCTTTATCTCCATCTTCATGTTTCTTTCATCATCGGGTCAGGTCATCATCGGTGACTTTCATGGCACCGTCTTCGTCTTCTTCATCAACGTCACCACCGTCTCCTTCGTCTTCTCCCTCCAAGGTCACCATCGTCTTCATGATTTCCTTTTGATCATGAAAATCATTATGCGGAAGCTAAAATCGATCCACGAGGATCGACCCGCTCTGATACCATGAAATATTTTAAAGAACGTTAGAGGAAAAGAGTTTTTGAAGAATTTATGTGTTATCTTATTAGAATGAGTTGATCACATATTTATATTACATAAATGTATCTTTATTTCTAAATGTTGAATATTGAAAAATATATGCAAATGATATTTACTGAAACTAATTGCTGATATTACAGGATCTAATTTAGAGTGATTCAATATCTTATTGTGATTCGATATCTCAGTTGAGCTCTAATCGTACGATTTATCTTTTATTCATTACCATTTTCTGTATCTATGTTTTGTCTGTCTTCCGTTCTCCATTTTGTTTTGTTTTTAGGTTTAAGTTGAACAAATGTTGAAATGGACATTGAGTCGAGTCAATCCTTTTGGGTGATCCACCACATGTCTTGTTCTATTGCTTTTGTGGTGTACTATTAGGGTTGGATGAACCATTTTCTATATATGCATTCCCATCGGTCTATGGAGCAGTAAATAGTAGCATGATTTGTATATATTTTAGGATACTTGAGTCCTCGTAAAATACTTGAATGTTTGTAAAATCTGTTGTCATGTGTGGCAAAAGTATTTCAGTGTGTTGGATCATCCAGATAGGACATGAATCACATCTAAAATTTAGTTTTTCAGAAAATTTGGGACTGCAATTTGTTGTTTGTCGCGGTTGAATTATATATCTTAATCAAGTGTCATTAGCTCGACTAGAAAAATATCCTACACAAACCTTAGATGTCACATGATCGAGTGACGCTTGGAACAAAACTAATATTACATGATGTAGTTTCGGAACTGGAGAATTATGGGTTTCGACCCAGAACCTCCTAGTAATTCATTCTAATAACTAATAAGTAATTATATTAAATCATCCTCAACAATAAGTAATTATATTATGAACTCTTAATAAGAATTATATATCCTATTAAATCATCCTCAACAATAAGTAATTATATTATTAACTTTTAATAAGAATGCTTTTATAAATTAGCATTTTAAAAGGAGTAGTTTTACTAAAAGAAAGTATTATAGTTTTCATAAATCAATAATACTTTAGAATGTTAAAACAAATTTCTTGTGATTTTTTCTTGAAGACAACATTTTTGACACCATGAAGACCCTACCATGTTGTCAAAAGTTGGTTATCCAAAATAATAGGTTGCAAAAGTACATTAACAAGGAGAAAAGACAAAGCGTTGTTCATTCGCATTAGACAAATTCTTTCTCTACGTGTTCAACATCCCTAATTAATCCTTGCCACACTGGTAATTTTTATTTTTGGCAGAGAATGGACAATGTCATAAGAAGAGTATTGGTATTTTGCTACATGTATGTGAACTCAATTTAATCATTGTGGGTCTAATATATTAACAAAAAGTTACATGAAACTAGAGAGAAAAAAAAACTTTAGAATATTCAATAATATTTATCATAATATAATATAAATTTCCAGTTAATTGTTTATAATGTTAGTAAATCTTTTTCTCTAATAGTATATTTTAATTAACACCACCAAGACAATACCAAGACAAAACCATGCATGAACACAGAAATAAATAAATAAGAATGAAAAAAATAAACATTTTACTGCGTACACAGAAAAAGAAAAATTTACCGCTCTGATGGTCTGACCTTTGTGTTTTAAAGATAAGTTGGGTTTCTTTCCATGACAGAAGTATATGGTTGGCCCATTACTTCAATTTATTTATGAGTCATAAATAATAAGTTTTATATACTAGTAATTTTATTATATGAATATCAAAGGTTGGAGTCTTGGAGATGCTCTTAACCTCAAAAGCTTTGACTTGAAAAGCTATTTCTTTTGTGAATTTCAAAAATTTCGACCCTCTTTCACTTTAAAGCTTAAAGAACAGTTTGCTTTTAACTTTTTTCTTTGTTAAGCATTTTTTTAACTTTAAAACAAGTGAGATTTAATATGTTACTCATTAGCCTAACTCTCTTTTATGTTTTCCGAACTTTGTATTTGTTATACTATTGTTGTTTTCAATGCAGCAAATGTATGAACGAATAAACCAAAATAATTCAGCTCCGTTCGTTGCATTAGATTGCTTTTTGTTACTATCATTAGAAGCATTTTTTTAGAATTTGGTTTATATTTGGCTGTAGTTATACAGTCGGTGACAAAACGGAACAAAACTGATTTTAGGTTTTAACTTTATAATAGTAGTTTTTTAAGGATAGCATTGAGCTATACCGACTAAAGTGCTTAGACCTAAAAATGACTTATAGAATAATACAAAAGATATGCCTACTCATACATTACTAACTAAACCCACGCAATTGTCATGGAATGTGTGTAATGCATCATCACATATAATACTATTGTTTATTAGGAGTTGAACGAAATGTTATGTTTTAATTAGCCTATAAAAAAGTGATCATTAATAACATAAAAGAAAACTTTAAGATATAATTCTTTATTATCTCTTACTTTAAAAAAACCGTATTTCATAAAAAACCATAAGTTAATGGTTTCCACGACTAACTATCATTAGATTACTTACAATATGTACATACCAAACATTGCGTAGACATGCATTTATTTACCCTTTAGCTTACTCAACTTACTCCGTAAAACATATTTTTTATATTTTACAAGAATATCATTCTAGCATTTTTCAAACATATTAAAAGAATTATATAAAATTCTTCTATACGGCTATATCCTTTATTAATACACTAAATCAAATTTTCTTTATAATTAATAAGCTGAAATAAAATGGACAAAATTGAAATTTAGTTTAAAATCTACATTGAAAACATAAAATGCTATTTTTTGTGAAACAAAAATAAAACCTTAAAACGACATTTTTGGAAAAACATAGAGAGTATACATTTGTCTAGAAACCTAGGATAACCTTAGCCTTTTCCTTTTCCTAACCTTAGGATAATATTTTGTTTTAATATTTTAGAAATACGAATTCCTTATTTCTAAAATTCCATTTCATTCCTTTGATCCCATTGGTAATTTCCATTTTTTTCCAATTTTATTATTTCTTGAATGACCATATTGGAATCATAGTAAGTTAGAGATCAAGATAAACACAAGAATTTCTAACACAAATATAATAGGTTAGAGGTCAAATTGAGTTTCTAGTTTTTGTTTTAAAAAAAACTCATTTAATCATCCAATCAAGAGTTTGAAAAATAAGTTTTTCCCCTAAAAGTAGAAAATATAGTTTTTTTTCTATTGCATGTACCTCTTTCATAGAACTTTTTAAAACTATCACACTTTAACTTTTGACCCACAAAAAAACAAAAAAAATCCCTAAAAATCCATTGTCTAATCTAAATTCACACTAATACTCAAAGTAGCGAAAAGAACCAAAATAGGGCCCACAAACCCAACAAAGACCGATTAAAGGCGACAAGCCCAATTAGGTTGCGTTCTGGACGTTTTCTCTGTATCGAAACACTTAACTATGAATATGAATGTGTTACATATGAGTGTAACAAAGTTTACACTGAAAGAACGTTTTCATAAAGCTACAAAATCAGTGTAGTGTAGGATAATTTGATAAGTTTCAAAGTACGAACTACCTTTTTATCACTTCTCAAGAACAAGTGTAAGATGTACAGGTTGATTGTTGAGTCCCTTCACCACATAAAATGCCGTAACTCTGTGATCTCTTCACTTTCTGTTACAAGTAGTAACGGTTTCTTCGTATCTCTCAGCCTTCTTCTTATACCAGCTCATCAATAGCTCAACTTCAGCCTTTTCTTCCTCCAAAATGTGCATCCCAAGACCTATCATAAGCCCATAGTCCTGGAACGGCTTCATCATCTGATTCACTTTCATCAGACAAACTCGCTATCCCCAGTAAATAGTTAACAACCTGTGAAGAAACAAAACCACCAAAAAACACAGAGAGATAAGATTGCTCAGTAAGTAACAAAAGAGCGGAAAACATTTCTTCAAAGAGGGAAAGCTTACCTGGTGAGTTGATATGAGTTCTAGTGGCTTCTTGTCCGATTTCAATCGGCATTGTTTGTTTGGACATCTGAATTTTTCGTGCCAAACAATGGAGATACAGTAACCGCAATATCCTCGACCAGATCTTAACACCTTTGATAGATTATCCGCTGCACGGTTGCGCAAAGCATATGATATAGTATATACTTTAGAGTTTAGAATTTACATATAGAAAGTGATTTCTCAAAGCGAGATGATAAAACCGAGGAAAAAGCTCTTTACCGATATATTCTTTCTTAAAGGCTTCTCTCCAGTCAATACCGGACTGAATACGAATCATTACTTTTTGATTGAAGTGAAGGTCAAATTGTGATCGCCACAGAGAGTCATCATACGTTGCTTGATTCCATGAGCTAGAAACAGACAAAACAAAAGAGATAAGTAGAAGAGATAAAAAAGAATAAGCAGAAGACATATGAGGAGGAAGTACCGAGACACTTGAGCTGAGGAAACTAAGGACGATACATCAAGGAAACTGAAGATGTGAATAAGGATATCTTGTGGAATTGAAGGTAAATCTGAAAAGAAAAGGATTTGCACACGGTGAAGGATTATCTTGGGATATTAAAGAAGAGATTTCAAGAAAGATAACTAGAAAACATTACCTATATCTTCCTCATTGCTCTTACTGCGTCTCTTCAGTGCTACTTTTGCTTGCTTGAATTCTACAATAGCTAAGTTCTTCTTCTGTTTAGGGAGCACGGCTTCCACGCTCTTCAGGAGATGGTTAGCAGCTGAAACAGCAGCTGATGTATTCACGCTAAATGAAAAGAAAGAATACATAGATTCTGAAACTGTTAGTAGTCTTCGTCTTAATAGACTCAAGCAGAAGAAACATGGATTTGCAGAAAAGAGATTAGGAATTATGAACTCTAGAGTAGTCTTTTTGTCACACTCAAAGATTTGACAGTTCCAATCGAAAAAACTTTGCCTTTACGTTTACATAATTAAAATCTGGTACTTACATTCAAGAAAAAAAAAAAACATTCAAGCTTTTCTAACATATAATCAAAGCTTGAATCAGTGAAATATAGTCATTCAAAGAATCAACCCCCAACTAGACTTAATCCTCTGCTTCATGGTTGGCTTGAATCTAAGAAAGTTCCCAGCTTTGGTTTCATTTTCAGGATTTTTAATCAATATACATAAACCATAAGATTGAATTATCTCAAAGATCCAAATCATCTCGATCCTCTGCTTCAAAGTTGGCTGAAAGTTCCCAACTTAAAGCTATTTGATTTTTTTCAATTCTATCAACCCTAATAATTCAGCCACAACAGATGAACAAAATCTCAACACAGAACATCCCTAAATTAGAGCATCATCATATAACCCTAAATACCCTCCATCGAGATGGAAAAAATAAAGAAATTCGAAAAGAAAGCTTACTCGGGAAGAAGACGAAAAGCAGAGAGAGTATCTTGGAAGATCAAAGCTTTGACATTTTTGGGTGATTGAGCGTAAGCCTGCTTTAAAATGGAGCTGAGTTCATTGCAAGCAAATGGGTAAAGATGATTCTTGGAGAGGCCTTCTCCTACCATCAGATTTTGGTATCTCTTCATTCTTTTTTTTTGCGATCAGAGACAATCATCGTCTCTATGTCTCCTTTTCTTCTTTTGTGCTATCAAATTTTTTTTTAATGAAAAATAGTTATCAAACCGGAACGGTATAGTTTTGGTTTCAAATCGATTTCTAGTTAGCATATGTTGCTTAAAATTTCGATAACAGATGTTAATGTTGATAAACATCTTATGAATCGAAACAATCATAGTGAAAATTGTTTACTCATGATGAGATTTAGAAAATGTATTCATGATTAAAATGTCAAGCATTATAACAAAATTAAGAAGACATTTTGATTGATTCCTTCGAGAAATGTATCTCCATTATATTCAAAGAGAGATTTGGGAACCAACGTTTTTGTTAGTGACATCTCTTCAAATTAGTTCTTGTTTATGACATGTATTGAATTTATTGCTGAATTAGAGTATTAAGTTCCTAGTTCCTAAAGCTCAACATCTACTACAAGCAAATACCAAGCATGCAAATATTTATATAAATATGTTTACTACATATATTAACTGCACATTCACAACGACATAAATATGAACATAACAAAAAAATCACAGTTTGGAAGAAAATTCTAAAAACCCAAAAAAAGTAAGAGAAAAAGATGGACCTAAGAAAAAGTTTGCCTAAAATATGGAATGGCCTAACAAGTAATAGAAGACTCTCTCTCTTTGTTTGATGATGTACCAAAACATCAAACGGATTTGTTTGATATCTTGTGCACCAAGAAACATACATTCACACTTTTAAGAGTTTTTTCAGAGGAAGTAAGTGAGTTGTTCTTTTTTCCTTGAGCCTCCTTCTCCATATAAATCATTCCATTGCTTCAGCTCATTCATTCCTGCTCCTTCTGATGCAAAACTCGCCGCTACCTGCAAAATCACAACAATGACAGATCTTAGTTAAGAGTTTTCCTTTTACTTTTCTTGTCAAAATTAGATAAGATGTTGGTTAGACCTGGTTTTTAGCTTTTCTCATGTCTTCCATATTCAAAGGTCTCAAAGTAATAACTCTCTCTTCGGAAGCTTCTGCTTTTGCTTCTTCTTCTTTTCCTTCTTTTGCTTCTTCCGTGCTTTTTCCTGCTTCTTCTCTCTTCTTCCTCTCCTAAAACCACCAAGAAGTTTCAAAATCCATAAGAGAATTTGATCGATAAAGAGCGAAAAAGAGGGTCGTTTAGTTATTTTTACCTGATCTTTCAATCTTTCCTGCTGAATTAGCTCTCTTACCGGTCTATACGCTGCTGTGATGCATAAGTTCTGTTTGTACAAATGTTTAACAAACAGTCAAGTTTCCAAATTCAATTGATTTATCAGAGATTTGGGTTCTGTTAAAAGTTGTTTTGCTGACAAACCTTGAGATCACTTCCACTGTAGCCTTCTGTCATCTGTCCAAGCTCATGGAAATCAAGATCCTCTGTTTTCTCTTTTGACAACAAAGTTCTCAAAATCTTCTCCCTGCTCTCAATCGAAGGAAGTCCCACCATTATTCTGTTTTTTCCAACATAAAATAAACATCAGTCACTATAGTATATTTATTAAGACTGATTCAGGGCTTTTGCATTATACCAAAATTGCTTAGTACCTTCGCTCAAATCTCCTAATGATAGCTTCATCCAGATCAAATGGTCTGTTTGTTGCTGCAAGAACGAGAATCCTTTCACCGGGTTTCGTCATTAGCCCATCCCAATGTGTCATAAACTCATTCTTAATCTTCCTCATAGCTTCGTGTTCTCCAACTCTTGTTCTTTGCCCCAACATACTATCAACTTCATCTACAAATATAATTGTTGGAGATACTTTAGCTGCTAAAGTAAAAAGAGCTCTCACGTTCTTCTCGTCTTCTCCAAACCATTTAGAAGTGATTGTAGACATGGAGACATTGATGAAACTAGCTCCAGCTTCATTTGCAATTGCTTTAGCAAGCATTGTTTTGCCAGTACCAGGTGGGCCGAATAATAGTATTCCTCTACATGGTTTGAGAAGACCGCCTTGAAAGAGATCCGGCCTTCGAAGTGGAAGCATTACAAGCTCTTGAAGCGACTCTTTTGTTTCGTCTAACGAACCAATATCTGCAAATGTCACACCAATCTCATCTGCAGGTATAACTTCTGGTCTAATACGCTTCTCAAACTCATTGTCAGGAGCAACCTCAGGCGCTTTTGGAGGCAATGGATTGTCATTTTTGTTTGAAGGAAGTGATTTTTCTAACTCATTTTTGTTTTCATGACCCGATGTTTCAGGTTTCGAACATACTTCTCCTTTTCGCTTAGAGTCAGTGTTTGTGTCTAGCTTCAAGGAGTCATCGAATGATCTGTTTCCGCCTTCTTGGAATATACTCAGTCCATGAGACAAACTGTTGCAAGATCATGAATCAGTTAATTAGCTGGTAAATGAGTTACTACCTGTGAATCAATAACAGATTTTAGTACTTACCTTTTGGAAGATATTACAAGCTTTCCGTTTCTGTATTCCGGTTCTTTGGTGTGTATCAAGTGATAAGAGATTGCAGAAACCACAATTTCCTCAATGTGGTTACTTAAACACATTGTATCTGCGTGGCATATCGAAGCCAAGTCATCGCATTGAATATCATTAGCAGCAAGAACCTCCGCAATGTGGTTCTTGTTGTCTTGAAACTGAATCATCTTCATGTCGTCTTCTAACCGAGATTTCCAGCTCACTAGCTGAGACTCATCCTCTGGCGGTCTGATTTTAATGTTGTAAGGAAACAGAGCGGAAATCCTTTCGCCTACTTCTTGGCAATCGTCTTCTGGTTCTAATACTCTAGAGCCAAGAATTAAAACAGGACCAGAGAGCTTGTTCAAAAGCGTCTGGAACAACTTGTAGAATCTTTCTGACTCAAGAAGCTTCTCAACGTCCCTTAAATATATAATTAGAGGATTTGTTTCTGATACAGACACCAAGACCTGCAAAAAGACAACAGTTTTGAAAAATTCACTAAATAACAATGTAGTAAAGTTGTGAAAAGGTTTGTTTTTTTACCTTGTAAAGTGACTGCAGGAAAAGTTTCTCGTCGAAACATAGATTTGTACTGCGTTTGCTGAGAGCTAGAAGCCATAAAAATTCATAGATGAAACAAAGAGACGTAAGAACCTGAAGTTGAACACAATGTACTAAGTAGATAATAATAATCAGTTTTCAAACCTGAAACAGAACTTGAAGAGCGAGATGATATGCTACTGAAATCAGAAGCATTTCTCTTGTGTCTTGGAGGACGATTAGAGCTCTCTAAACTTCTGCATTTAAAGTAGAGATTGAGCTCACAAATACAAAAACTGATAAAACTAACTGCTAGGAAAACAAAAGGCAAACCTTGATTTAAGATCATTTCCACTGGTGTGGCGACGCATTGTCCCTAAAATTTACAACAATTCTAACTCTTTAGCTCATGTTTGAAGTGATTTAAAAAAAAAAAAAGGAAGAACTTTTGTTGTGTTTTTTTACCTCTTGGATTAACCTCGCGTTGAGAGAGCATTGAGAAGGAACCCATCAAACTCGACACTTTGTCTAATGTTAACTCAGAAATAGACCTCTTGTGAAACTATAAACCAATAAAAAGAAGAAAACAGAATCATTTCTCTGAAGTCATCAACATTAAAAAAATAAAAACACAGGACAAGTAGTAACTTACAGCTTCCTTCTTAGTACATCCATATTTACTCTGTATCTGTAACCAAAGAATAGAATAGAGATAAAGCTTAGAGAAGCTATTCTGTTTTATTGTGGGAAACATTAAAGTTCCAGTGATTGATTTTACCTTAATAGAGAAATCAGTAACATCTAAGAGCAATAGCTTTGATTCAAAGTAATGAGACAAAGCTTTTGCAAGCATTTGCTGATAAAACTCCGCAGGACCGGATAGTAGAATGGCTTTACTTGCAGGTGCAAGATTCCGAGTGTGCTTAGAAATATCATACTCTTTTAGATGAACATAAGCTGCACTTGTCAATAATACTCTAGTTCTCTTGCTGCCATTAAACAATTAAAACAATCATGATTCATTAAACAATGTCTTCATCTTATTACCAATAACATGAAAATAGACATTTATATCTGCCAAATGAAAGATTCAGAGCTAAAATTTTCATCTTTTTCATATGGAAGATGCAGTTTTTACATTTGACAATGAATAATTCACTAATTGAACTGATTTATGATACTGTTGTATTCAATCTCAACACATTCTGGTCAATGCAAGAACTTGAGCTAATTTTTTTATAATTTTTTGCTTTGTAAACAATCTAATTACAGACTGGATTCAAAGTGAATCTATAAACAGTTTAGCAGAGAAAAATAAGATTTAATCAAAGTGATTAAACTAAATTAGTAGGATCACATGTGAGAATCTTTCTATTTCTCTATGTCTCTCCCTTTCTGTGTGTATCCATTTGCCAAATCACCCACATGCTTATTGTGCAACTCTACCCCACTTTTCATCATTTTCTTTTCTCACTTTCTAAATAATTTCTTGGGATAAAAAAAAAAGCAAACTTTTTATTCACAGAAATTCCCATCTCTATCATTCTCTTAAAAACCAAAAACCCAGAGATTCTAAGATTCCAACTGAAAATGCTTAAATTTCTTGTGAAAACAAAAGAAAAGTCATATTTTTTTTCCAAAGATTCAATCTTTTTGACAGCTGGAAATGTAAAAAACCATAATCAACTAGCCAAGTTGGCATCTTTTTCAATCAAGCACACTCTTATCTAATATCCATAGATCTGAAAAAATCCCTAATAAACATTGAATCCTTTGATTGAAGTTAAGAGAATATAAATCTGAAAATACAGAGAACAAAAAGTTAAAAAAAAACAGAGCTTTTGTTTTGTTTTGTTTCCTGAGTTACCTTAAGAAATACGGAAACTCATCGAAGGTGACACTACTCTCTTTCCCATCAACAATATGTCTCATCAACTCTTGCTCAATCTGTTCTCCGGTGAGTCCATCTTCTACAGAACCCGACCCGTTTGCCCATCTACCCAAACTCTGACCCGAAGCCAATCCAATCCCTAATCCAACACCAACACCTAAAGCTGATAACAATACGCTCTTCTGCTCCATTTTTTTTTTTTTTGAGAATCAGAAGAAAACCCTCGATTCTAAATCACACGATCTAGACGGGATTCAACGAGCATTCCTCGGGAAAAGAAGAAAAATTGAGACTTTATTTTCTCAAAATATCTTTGTATAAAGGAAGAAGATAGTTTTTTTTTTTTTTTTTTTTTTGTGTGTTATGGGGGTAAAATAAGATTTTAAGTGAACGATGGAGAAGAAGATGGGTTTGTCGGGTGTGGAGACGTTCTCCATCTCTATTTATAGCGACGTTTTGGGTTAGTGTATTGGTAGTAAAAACCTTTCCCGGGGGAAAAAAACAATTTAGGTAAAAATATTTCTAAGGTATATATAATGTATTGAATATATGTACATATGTGGTCAGTGGTACATGGATGAGAAAAATGTAGACATATAACACATTTTTGCTGTGAATTAAAGTCACACATGTGAGAAGTTTCCAGCTAAATCACATACATTGAGTGGTAAAATATTGTGAAAGATCATACTCTTTTTAAAAATCTTTATCAAACAAAAAATCTTGTGAAATACACTATTTTTATTTTATTTTTTATTTTGCATGCAAATGTGCCACAATATGTCAATACAAATGTCTCAACAAGCATGCACGGTAAAAATCATCGTACAAGTTTTGGTGGAATGAAAGGGAATGGTCAGGAGCTTCTGCATATTTATGTATCCATCTCTAATATATTCCTAAATCGGCTAAACGAAGTTTGAAAAAGATATGAAGTTCAAGATAGTTGTAAAAGTGATGTAATAAAACATGGTTTATCATGGGTTAAAGAAAACATCTATGAAATTAGTATGGTTAACAAATAACAAATATATATGTAAAACTAGTGAACACACTTAATTAAAAACTATCTGTGATCAAATCTTTTGGATCAAATATCGGATCCAAGAGACTAGCCTCCACAATCTAACAGTTCCACCACCACCACCTTATTCAATTTCCCTCAGGATTTTAACTGTTTTTACCATCATTTATTTATACTCCCCTTTTTTTTTTAAAGAGCGTCATTCTGACATTCTCACATAAATTAAAGAAAATTATGTAAATTTCTTTTTTTGTCTTTTATTAATACACTAAATAAGTTTTTCTTTCTAATTAATAAGCTAAAATAATAGTGTCAAAATGAAATTTAATTTAAAAATCTGCATAGAAAACATAAAATGACACACTTTGTGAAACTAAAATTAAGTGTTACAATGACACTCTTTAAAAAACATAAGGAGTATATTATAACTTATAAGAAATTTCATTTGCTCTATTCAAAATATTTCTTTTTCATTTTTTCTCTACAACTAGTTACTCTACTTTAACAAGAAAACTAGTTATTTTTTACCAAACAAATTAACATGTATAATTAATATCCAAAATACAGATGTTTTTGAAACTGTTTAATTTTACCCAAACCCATGGATTATACGATGAGGGTTTAGTGTTCGAATGCGATAATGTTATATGGATCTCTTCTTTTGACTGTGAAGTCAAACTCTTGCTTAATATCTGGATCTGAATATTCTTTTGCAAAACGAATCTTTTGTCTGTAGAATCTATCACCTCATTGGCAAGTGAATTCGGAGGTCCCTTTTCAATGTTTTCATAGTAATTAGATTCCTTAGTCTCTAACGCAAACGACTCAGTCTTTTTCGAGCTTAACTTTACTTTTTTTTGTCATCTTATAGTAATTGAAAGGTAAAAGTCATAGACTCATAACCAAACACTTTGCTTTTCCAATAAACACTTTGCTTTTCCAATAATATAACTTCTAAATTGCCTTTACCATTGTAATTTAGTGACAATTACAATGGGGAACACTCTTCTATTCCATTTTTTTGTTCAATACAATGTACTATATAAAATTATCTTGTCAGGAATATATATTTAAACAACGCATTTTTTCTACCAACCTCTTCAGGATTCAGAGGTATATTTTTAAACAACACATTTTTACCAATGTTATTGTAAATACCAAAGAAGGGACTTATAAACACCCAATAACATCCGATCCCTTTTATCTCTATTTAGATCTGTTTCCTTTTATTACATTTCAGGATCAAGCAACGATAGTGCCGATGCTATGGCGAAATCGGCTTTGTGTAATTTTCAAAAACTCTTAAGTAATCGAATGAAAGATCATGGGTTTGACCAAAAAAAGAAGAAGATAAACTATGTCATATTTTTATCACTAAATTAGCAATGGATTTTTTTTTTTTTTAGCAATGGAAAATTTTCTATACAGAATAATTTATTTTATCATTATTGTAATGCAAAGATATAAATTTTCTAAAATCAGAGTATTCATTCTAAAATCAATGTTTCTTGTAATGAGAAATCTGAAAAATGTAAATTTGGGATAGTTTGCTTGCTAACCTACCTGTAAATATGCGGCGATATCTATATTTTAAACATTGCATATTTATTGATAACATCTACTTTTCTACTTTAACTATTTCAACCATTAAAATATATTTTTTTGGTCGGGCTCAACCATTAAAATATTAACAATAAGATTATTTATTTATTAAACTACTACCTCTTACAATATATATCATATTTCTCAATAGTTCATCGCACCATCTTCTTTGACTAAAATATCTTTAAGCGCATCATTTAAACTTTAATCATCCATCATAGTCACTTCTGTGAAAATAGATGTATGTCCATTTTACATGCCCACGAAGACAGATGCATAAATATAGAATATTCGTGTGTAGTTGCTTTAGAAGGCAGCACATGGATGGAGATTGAGTTGTAATAAAAGGCTAATTGCGAGCTGATTCCACTTTGCATTTTTTTTGTTGTTTCCTTCAAAAAATATTAACAAAATGTATCGCTTTACACGCCATCTTCATCTTTTAGAGGCGGCTTTAAATTATAAAAACAATTAAAGAGTCAAATAAAAAAGTATATATAAAATAATAATAATAATAATACAAAATGCTTTTAAAAATTCTTGTGCCAAATTACAGCACTAAGAGAATAAAAATGATGCCAAATCATTGCTCTATAAGCACATACTTTATTATATATTACATTAAATATAATCAAGTGCTCAAATAAGTATATTGATGAGGAATATTTTGGTGACACCACTACCAAGTGACCCGGAGCATGAAGAGGAGGTGGTGACACCCACCATACCATTTGGAGACAAGGTAAGGATTTCATCATGGGTCTATAGGAGATAGTTCAATGCCTATGTCCAAAGAGGCATGCTTAGATAAGAGGATGCACAAGACACCGTGGAGATCCAAGAGCTCACACCACATTTCTTGAGGGCTCTTGTAATATGATTTGCTTTGGGAAGCAAGATTATAGTGTCTTCACCATATCTCAAGGGTAAAGACATTAAATAAATTACTAAGGGATTTATACTCTTTTTTTCTACCTTAAGTTTTATCTCATAGGATTTTCTCAAAGAGATTTTTAATGATGTAATGAACTTAGTGTCCACATTTCAATCTCAATGCTTAGATTACTTGGAAACTCTATGACAAGTTAATTTAGGCATTAAAATGTGGAAATATCTCTAGAGAAAAGCCATTTTCCATAAATAAAGCTTTATCTTCATTTTTATCTTATTTATGCTTAAAAGACCTTGTTTTAGTCTCCCTATTTATTATGTGTCAAGGCCCATGTTTAGCCTTTGTTCAGCCCATTATGTTAGGGTTTTTAGCTTCTTTGTATTGCCTATATAAAGGCTAGACCTCTATTGTAAGAAAGTTATCCATTTTGATAATTAAAACTTTTGAGAATTTTCTCTTCTTTGTCTAGCCGAAAATGCTTAGACTTTTCCCTTCATCTCCTTGAGCTGGGCTTAGTCTTGAAGGTTCACCGTATCACTTAGAGAGCCATCATGAGTGTGTTGTGATTTCAATCCATCTCCACCTCTTCCGTGAAGCCATAGCTCGAGCATCTCGCCGTGTCTTCACTCCATCTGGTTACTCTTGTTCCACCGTGAGTCCAGGTTAGAGTATCTTACCTCTTCACGTCTAAACCTTGTTGAAGATCCAACCTGGAAGACCTAGGGTTACATCATCTTTGGTATCAGAGCCTAAGATCCTAAGTAAAAGGTTGTATCTATCCTTGTTACACATTTTCAAATCGTTTTATTCATTAGTATTGCTTCTGTGTGCATTTTATTGCTTGTTTTTGCTTCTTTGCATCTTAAAACTCTTTAAAAACTCATAAAATGATGTTTTCTTGTTGCATTTAGGTTGTTAGATTATATTTATATTGCATCCGTAAAAGAAAATGTTCAAAAAAAATTGCATCTTTTTGGTTTTGTACCTTTGCCGTGTCTTTATTGTTAAGTTTCGGAAAATTTGGTGTTAACTGATTAAAATTTGGAGCAGGATTAAGCTCTGTTCATCATTCACCATTGTAGTGTTCTTGAGAGTTCATGTTAAGATTGAGAGTTCATGTTAAGAAGATGAAGTTGTATTGCTTTTAATCTGAAAAGATTGTATTTTTTGGTGCTTTCCGTGTTTGTTCATGCGTGTGTAGTCAACCCTGCTTTTCCTTGCGCATGTGTGATAGCTGGATGTTTGTCTTGTAGCTTCTTTTAATCAGAACCAATCATTCAAACATTATTCCTTTTGCATCATTCATCACCACACGTTTTAATTCACACATCTAGCCGTTGCATCATCATTTACATGTGCATTTTATGAGTTATCATCTTTTGGCATGAGCTGATCACATTTTCAGTGTTTTTACAAAGTACCAGAAGTTTTTACTGAAAGATTTGCGGAGAGTTACCGGATGATTTACGGTAAATTCATGAATATCGAGATATTTACCGTCTCGACACCGTCTTGTCACCATTATTTACCATTAATTGCATGTGCCACTCGGAAATATATGGGTGAAACACAGTTAATTGTATCTTCCATCAGATGATACACGGTAAATTTCCGATTCTACATAGTGAATTTACGAAGATCCACGTCGGCACCGTCTCGTGATCAACAATCATCGTCAATTGTACGTCTAACCCAAGGAACTGTTTCGTCATCGTCTACTATGTCTCGTGACCATCAATTACCATTAGTTGCACGTACCACGCGGAGAACACACGGTGAAAACATAGATCCTTGACCGAGTTACCGTAAATCCACGTCACACAACCGATCATCGATCAGACCGAGCCGTGTCCAAAAACCACACCATCATCAATTATCTGAATCACCACTTTATCAATCGATCAGTAATCGAGACCACACCAGGCTTGCACCGTGACCGGGTTCCGACGTGACCAAGACTACACCCGGCCAGGCCCTCCGACCACCGGCCACCTAGTCTGACCGCCCAGTCTGACCATCCGCCACCGTCACCGACCACCGCCGCCGTCGACCACTGTTGGTATTTTTCTGGTAACTTTTCCGTTGAATCTCCGGCCATCTCTGGCGACTTTTCTGGCTACTTTTATGGTCACTTTTTTGATCTTCGGTGACCATTCCTCCAGCTTTCTATCCATTTTTCCGGATCTACTTTTCTAATCTTCTTAGACCATGGCCGATCCACCCGATCTGCCTGATATTGGAGATATCATAGCCGGTATTGAACAATAACTTCAATTACTCAATGCGGATATCCAACATATTCGGGAGAGACTGATGCGGGTAGAGACATCACCTCGAGATGCTAACCAACCTTTAGTACCCGTTCCACAACCGAACCATAATCTGGTACATGATGATTCTTCGGAAAAAAGGTTAAAGCCTCGACCAAAGAGAGAAATTAGACCGCGTAAAGGAGCAGACCATGATAAGGGATATAAAGACCAAAGACCAAGACCCCAAGCATCTAGCCTCAAGCTCATGGCACCTACCTTTACCGGCAAAGTGGATCCTGAAGCATACTTGGATTAAAAACGATGCATGGACAACATCTTTGCTTTGTATGCCTATGATCAACCTCAGAAGGTAGCATATGCAGCAGTCCAACTCATAGATAATGCACTTATTTGGTGGGATCGAGATGTAACCGAGAGAAAACAGAATTGGGAATGACCTATAGCTACTTAGGAGGTTATGAAGGATTACATGAGGAAGCGGTATATGCCTTCTACCTATCACCGTGAGTTACAAAAGAAGTTTATAAGACTCAACCAAGGCAACAAGTCTATAGAAAAGTACTATGAAGAGTTTGAGCATTTGAAGAACCGCATTGATCTTGATGAGTCCGAGGAGATATTGATGGTACAGTTTTTGGATGAAATGCAAGATCGCATCTTGAGAAAGGTAGAAAGACAATCCTACCATGGGTTTGAGGAGCTTTTACACTTTGTCATTCAAAAGGAAAGCAGCTAGTGTGAGTCGAAGCCGCAACCAAGGAACTCCAAGTTGGTATTCTAGTCTATCTTCGTTCAACCATTCCCCATGGAATCAAGAGAGGAGCAAGCCAGCCATATTTGAGTCAAAGTTCAAGCCAGGACAGCAAGAGACACTCAAAGACACACGTCATGAAGCTAAGAGAGACCCAGCCCCAGCCCAGAGCCATAACATTGTTTACTTCAAGTGCCAAGGCCATGAATATTGTGCTAGGGACTGTCCAAATCAAAAGGCTATGGTCATTATCCCAACGAGAGAGTATGAGTCTCAAGACAAAGAGGAGCTTTTCATAGAAGAAGGGGATAACATATTAGAGGCTAAAGTAGCATATCCGGACATGGGAGAGCTGTTGGTGATACAGAGGATCTTGACCACCACTCTACAACCAGATGACACCACACAAAGAGAAAACATCTTTCATACAAGATGTACGGTAGGTGGTAATCTTTGTGGTTTGATAATTAATAGTGGGTCCTTATATGGTTCAAAAGCTTAGTCTTAAGACCACCAAGCATCCCAAACCTTACAAACTCAAGTGGCTCAATGATAAAACTATAATCCCCGTAAATGAGCAAGTCTTGGTGAGTTTTAGCATCGGTCAGTACCAGGACCATGTACTATGTAATGTCATTCCCATGCAGGCTAGCCACGTCCTCCTTGGACACCCATGGCAGTTTGACAAAGATGCTCACCATAGTGGCCAAAATAACCATTATTTCTTTGTACAAAATAACAAAAAGTTTAGCCTTGCACCTCTAACACCATCAGAAGTAATGAAAATGCAATCTAAGTTGTCTAACGATACTAGTGCTAAACCAAAATTCTTTATCAATGCTAGTGTTGTCAAGAGAACTTTAGATGATGCTTTTGGTGTATTTCTAATGGTTTATAAATAAGTATTGCGCACAGGTACTTTAGTTGATGACTTGCCAAAGGAGATCAAAAAGTTATTGGAAGCCTTTGAGGATGTGTTCCCGGAAGAGCTACCAAAGGGATTGCCACCACTACACGGCATAAAACACCAAATAGATCTCATTCCTAAAACTCAACTACCTAACCGACCAGCCTATAGAGTCAACCCAGAAGAAGCCAAAGAGTTAGAAAAGCAAGTCTCGGACCTGATGAACCAAGACTATATCCGAGAGAGCCTTAGCTTATGGGCAGTGCCCGTTCTATTAGTGCCCATGAAGGATAGTACATGGAGGATGTGTGTAGATTGTCGAGCCGTGAACAATATTATCATCAAGTATAGATATCCTATCCCGAGGCTTGATGACATGATAGATGAGTTTAGTGGATCCACCATCTTCTCAAAGGTCGACCTCAAAAGTGAATACCACCAAGTACGAATGAGGGAAGGTGATGAATGGAATACGGCTTTCAAAACCAAGATAAGTTTATAGGAATGGTTGGTTATGCCATTCAGTCTCTCTAATGCTTTTTCTACTTTTATGAGACTTATGAACCATATTTTGAGATCTTACATCAATAAGTTTATTGTGGTATATTTTGATGATATCTTGATATATAACAAATGCTTAGATGATCACCTTAACCACTTTGAAATGGTTTTGCACACACTTAGAGAGGAGAAGCTTTATGCCAACCTCAAAAAGTATGTTTTTGGAGATAATAAACGTGTCTTCTTAGGTTTTATTGTGAGTGAACAGTGGATTAAGATGGATGATGAAAAGATCAAAGCCATAGAGGAGTGGCCCACACCAACAAGCATCAGCCAATTTAGGAGCTTTCATAGCCTTGCAAGCTTCTATAGAAGATTTGTGAAAGAGTTTAGCACGGTGGCTGCTGCATTGACCGCGATCATCAAGAAAGATGTGGGTTTTAGTTGGGGAGAGTCACAAGAGAGAGCCTTCACCAAGCTGAAGCATCGTCTTACACATTTACCACTCTTAGTGCTCCCACACTTCTCCAAGACGTTTGAGGTAGAACTTGATGCATCAGGGATTGATATAGGGGTTGTGCTCACTCAAGGAGGCAAACCCATTATTTACTTTAGTGAGAAGTTAAATGGAGCATCATTGAACTATCTGACATGCGATAAGAAGTTGTATGCACTTGTACGAGCTATGAAGACTTGGAAGCATTACCTACTAGCCAAGGAGTGTGTCATTCATACCAACCATGAGACATTGAAGCATTTGAGAGGCAAAACCAACCTCAATAAGCGATATGCGAAGTGGTTGGAGTTCATAGAGACCTCTCCCTACGTGATTAAGTACAAGAAAGGGAAGGAAAACATAGTTGTGGATGATGTACCCCGAAGGCATGTGTTAATTACTACCATGGAGGAAAAGGTTTTGGGTTTTGAGAGTCTCAAGAGCCTATATGAAGAGAATCAAGGGTTAGGAGATTGCTATCAAGAGCATGAAAAAGGTGTCTATCAAAGGTTCTACTTGCATGATGAGTTTCTCTTCAAGGATAAGCGGCTGTGCATTCCTTATGGTTCCATCCGAGATTTTCTAGTGACAGAGGCGCATGAAGGAGGCTTGATGGGACATTTTGGAGTTGCAAAGACATTGACAATACTTAGTGAGCATTTCTATTGGCCAAAAATGAGGACTATGGTTGAGAATTTTTGTGACCAATGCATGACATGCAAGAAGGCCAAGTCAAGAGTTAATTCACATGGTGTATACCTACCTTTGCCAATCCCCACAGCCCCTTGAATTTTTATTTCCATGGATTTTGTGCTAGGGCTCCCCAAGATACAACACAAAGACTCTATCTTTGTAGTTATGGATCGGTTTTCTAAGATGACTCACTTCATACCTTGTGCTAAGACAAATGATGCCACATAAACCACCAAAGAGGTAGTCAGATTGCATGGTATACCAAGGACGATTGGGTCGAATAGGGATACTAAGTTCGTAAGCCACTTTTGGAGAACCCTTTGGAAGAAACTAGGTACCAAGTTAGTATTCTCTACCACTTGACACCCACAGACTGATGGCCAGATTGAAGTAGTGAATATGACCTTGGGAACGTTGCTCCGTGCCACCATAGGACAGAATATGAATACTTGGGTTGAGTGTTTACCTTTTGTGGAGTTTGCATACAACCGAGCGGTTCATTCAGCCACCAAGCTGTCCCCATTTGAAGTGGCATACAGTTTTATCCTTTGACACCTATGGATTATCTGCCCCTACCTCCAGCCCAGTTCACCGACCAAGGAGCTACATCCAAGGCCGAGTTCATCAAGGCTTTACATGCAAGGGTTCGAGCCAACATAGAGAGAAAGGCCGAGAGTGATGCATGGCA
The DNA here is from genome assembly GCA_028015245.1 of Cardamine occulta. Taxonomy (NCBI): domain Eukaryota; kingdom Viridiplantae; phylum Streptophyta; class Magnoliopsida; order Brassicales; family Brassicaceae; genus Cardamine; species Cardamine occulta. The sequence continues at coordinate 14,505,959 of CM051390.1, forward strand.
AGCCAACAAAGGACGCAAGAAAATAGTGTTTGAACCGGGTGATTGGGTTTGGTTACATATGAGGCAAGATAGGTTCCATCGATAATGGAAGAAAAAGCTAGCCCCCCAAGGAGATGGACCATTCAAAGTCTTTGAGAAGATCAACGATAACGCGTACCGCTTGGAGTTACCCGGTGAGTTTAATATCTCTTCAATCTTTAACGTTTCTGATTTAGCCCCTTTGGAGGGCAAAAATTTCTCAAGAAGGAAATGATGATGAGGATCTACCTTCAAAGACACCACCACCAAGTGCTCGGAGCATGAGGAGGAGTCGGTGACACCCACCATACCACTCGGAGACAAGGGAAGGACTTCAGCAAGGGTCTATAGGAGATTGTTCAATGCATATGTCCAAGGAGCCATGCTTAGAGGAGAGGATGCACAAAACACCGGAGAAGACCCAAGAGCTCACACCACATTCCTTGAGGGCTCTTGGAGTATGATTTGCTTTGGGAAGCAAGATCATAGTGTCTTCACCATATCCCAAGGGTGAAGACACTAAGTAAGTCACTAAGAAATTTATACTCTTTTTCTCTACCTTGAGTTTTATCTCATAGAGTTTTCTCAAAGAGGTTTTTAATGAGGTAATGAACTTAGTGGCCACATTTCAATCTCAATGCTTACATTACTTGGAAACTCTATGACAAGTTAATTTAGGCATTGAAATGTGGAACTATCTCTAGAGAAAGGCCTTTTTCCATAAATAAAGCTTTTTCTTCTCTTTTCTCTTATTTATGCTTAAAATGCCTTGTTTTAGCCTCTCTTTTTATTATGTGTTAAGGCCCATGTTTAGCCTTTGTTCAGCCCATTATGTTAGGGTTTTTAGCTTCCTTGCATTGCCTATATAAAGGCTGAAACTCTATTGTAAGAAGGTTACCCATTTTGATAATTAAAACCTTTGAGAATTTTCTCCTCTTTGTCTAGCCGAAAATGCTTAGACTTTTCCCTTCATCTCGTTGAGCTGGGCCCAGTCTTGAAGGTTCACTGTATCACTTAGAGAGCCATCCTGAGTATGTCGTGATTTCAATCCATTTCCACTTCTTTTGTGAAGCCATAACTCGAGCATCTCGCCGTGTCTTCACTCCATCTGGTTACTCTTGTTCCACCGTGAGTCCAGGTTGGAGTATCTCACCTCCTCACGGCTAAATCTTGTTGAAGATTCAAGCTTGAAGACCTAGGGTTACATCATATAAGAAGAGAATGAATGGTATGGTATAAAATTTGATGGTGTTAGATTAAAATTTATGTATGATAACATTTTCAAACTAGGTATATTAGAAAACAATATGTGTGTGTGTTACCTGTTTCTAAATCCACTTGTATGTGGTTAATTGTGCTCAAGGAAAATGCAAAGTTGTTTTACAGACAATGATTCACATTTTCCATCATAAGAAGAAAATGTATATATATCGAGTAGCTATATAATAGAGTCGCAGTTTTATCTACATAATCTTTAATCATCCGTACATAAAATTAGGTACGTAGAATTACAGATCTTATAATATAATTCTCTTCTGTTATCAACTTATCATGTAGAAAAACTGAATTATATATTTATATATGCACTTTTAATTATTTTGGAATAAATAAAGTAAGCATAGGTCAGGACTTCCGTTTGAATTCGGTGGAAATTTTGAGAACCATTAATAATATAATATTTTGTGTGGCCAATGAGAAAACTAGCCTTGACCTGGATGACAATTGGCATGTTTCTTGGTGTTTTAGTCTAATTCAAAGTACCAATCAAAATAAAAATTCCGATCCCAAAAATATAATAGAAAAGTTTATTTCTTATAGTTTGTTGTTTTGTTAAGTTTACAAGAAAAATCTAAATATATGATATGATAAAAATGTGTATGAGTATTGGTAAAAACAATATAAACGATCATATATAAGCATTTAGAGATTTAGTAGAATAAATTCATTTGTCAATTACTGTTATAGAAATTAAGGTTCCATTTAACCTGTTTTAAATGAAATTTGAAAATTTTGAAAAGTTAATCATGTGTAGTAGAAATAGATCAACCATGAACTTTTTAGTTATTTAAAAATAACTTTAAATTATTCGCTTTGACCAAATAAATCTTCAATTTTGAAATTTGATTGAGTTAGATCTAATATTGGTTAAATATAACACTCCGTTAAGTTTAGCTAATGTTAGGACTAATTCGATCAAATCAACCAAAATTGAACATTTATTTGGCCAATGAAATTTTTTGAGATTTTATTTGCCAAAGGTTGAGAATTTTGTTTTACCTATGGACTAAATTATTTAATCCATCAATTATCATTGAGCTCTCTAAACTTACTTGAATTTATAGCATAAAAATTCATTAGAAAAAAATTGATTGAGTATAGTCCAATATAATCCATTATAATAATTGGTTAAGTATTAAATAAATCATAGAGTGAATTAATTGGATAAAATAATAAATATATCCAATTTAATGGCTTGAATGAACATTAAAACATACTCTCTATGTTCCTAAAATATTGATGTTTAGAACATTTTATAAAAATTAAGAAACAATGATTACTATTTTAAAATATTAGTATTTTTCTCATCAAAACATTATTATTTAATTATAGACCAATAAATTTTTCAAATATTTCAATATTTCAATGATTACTTCTTGAATTTTATAAGTTACTAAAATTAATTAATTAAAAAATATACAAAATCAATATTTGTGGAACAAACAAAAATCCTAGAACATCATTTTTGAGGAACAAAGGGAGTGTTAAATATTTTCAATAATTATTTATTTATTATTAACTAATTTCATAAAATTCAATAAATTATAGAATCATATTTTTTACAAAAATATAAGATTAGATAATTGGTGACAAATATGTGTCATGCATGCAAAAATCAAATAAGTTTTAAGTGCAAAAAATAAAACTCAAATAAATAGGAATCGACAAGCAAGAATTTGATATGATATATTATGAAAAAATAAAGAAAATGAATTCAAAATGATGATTATCAACTTGGTTACAGATAATTGGCACAATATAACAAATTGGTTAGGAAGTTTACGACTAAAAAAATAGCATATCTATTGGACAGATAAATTGAAAAAAATAATTTTCCCATAGAGAAGACATAGTGAATAAATGATATTTTTCAAAGGAAAGTCAGATTTGTTTTCTCCCAAAGTGAACAAGTCAAAACAAGAGGCAGATATCCGCTTAAAGAGAGTTACCTATGTCGGAGCCAACTCTTATACACAAATTTAGATCCGAGGGAGGGAAGAGTGAAGTGGGGCTTCTATTGAAGGTTGAAGATGATAGTGTATGGAAATTAGAAGGCGAAAAAGAAATGAAGCAGCAAAAAAAAATTTTGTCAGAAAATATAGCACGTAATAGGAATACAAAAAAAAATCTGGTGACGTAAAGGTGAAGATAGAGCCTAGAGGATGTTGTCAAAAAATTCCAGGAGACAAGGAATGCAAAAGATTTTGGCGACTGAAAGTGCAAGAGAAAAAAGATATTCGGCTCGAAACAGAGATAAGATATGAACCAGAGGAGAAATATGCATCCGGAGACGGTAGGAAGTGTTGGGCCACAATTTACCAAGACATATTGGGTCTATAAATTGTGTAAAAGTGAATTGAAATGAGCATGGACCAAAAGTGGCAAAGCCTCAAATTTTAAGTAAAATATGGAAATTGTCCTACATTGCTTAGAAGTTGTGTTTTCAAGTTGTATATATATGGTCATGTTTATACATGAGGTTAAATGACTATGGGATGAGAAAATGGGAACCACACGCGCGCCGCCGCCGCCGCTCGGCACGGCACGAGTCGTGGGTCGTGGGTCGTGGGCCTCCAGAGGCCCCCGCGCGCTATCTTTCTTTTTGGGGAAAATTCGTAAGGAGTTTCTGAAGTCCATTAAGGAATGAAGCCCATTAAAGAATTCGAACGGCGTATCTTTCTTTTTGGGGAATATGCTCCAGCGGTTTGCGACGATCAAGGAATATTCTCTGAATATGCTTCCTCGAAACCGCCCATCTCACCCTATATATATTGCATCAATTCGACAGAAATAATTTATTCAATCATTCGCTTCCTGATCTGAAAAAGCGAAACCAACAAGAAAAAATTCGTAAGTCATTTTCTCGAGAGTATCGTAGAATAAATAGTTCGTTGGATCCTTTTTTTGAGTGTTGCGAAAAGGAGTCAGTTGCAATTGTATCCTGGGATTCAAAAATCGCACCGAATGGTCACACTACCGGCGATTTATTGAGTTAAGGACAGAGACCAAGTCTCGCCTTTGCTTCGTCGGTGTCGCGTTTATAAGATTTAGTCAACAATTTCATTTCCAGAAATTTGAGCGCCTACAATCTTAACTCAATAAATCCGCTTCTAGCCTATCGCTCTAATTGGATTTGTTTTGCGGTTTATAAACGCCACCTGTCCCGTTTGAAATCGGTTTTTGGCCCCGCTTCACCGCGGTTATTTTAAGCCAAATAGTTCGATTTAAACATTTTTCTTGGATCTGCGATTTGCTTCATAGTGTTTACACGGATCACTTTTTTGAAATTAAGTTTCAAAAAGAGAGAAAAAAAATATATTTAAAATATTTTTTTTGGTTTTGCGATTCGCTTTACGCGTTTCCGCGAAAGGATTTAAGATATATTTTAAAAGAAATATATATTAAAAATATTTTTTGGTTTTGCGATTCGCTTTAGGCGTCTCCGCGAAAGGATTTAAAATATATTTTAAAAAGAAATATATATTAAAAATATTTTTGGGATTTTGCGATTCGCTTAGGGCGTTTCCATGAAAGGATTAAGAAAAAAAAATTAATTAATTAATATTTTTTTTAATCACAATTTTGATATCCACGGTTTGGATAATTAGTTTGAATATTAAAAATGTTTTTGGTCATTTTTTGAAAAATATTTCGAATTATTAATTGCATCTACCTGATAAACTTTTTGTGTGTTGTATCAGGAAAATGGCAGCAACTGATAGAACCATTGTGGATGTGAACGAGACACCTTTTCAATGTGGATGGATCGAAGGGCTTTGTTTGTTACACCGCCTTTAGCTGCGACACAAGTGAAGGTGGCGCCTATGGTGTCCACCCAGCCTCAAGTCTCCTGTCAAGGACTGCAACATGAGAAGTTTGATGGCAAAAACTTCAAGACATGGCAGAAAAAGATGCACTTTTTTCTCCATGCGATGCACCTCTCCAGGTATCTGACGGAGGATCAGCCCATCATTCCTGAGGGAAATATGGATGTGCATGTCGTTGGAACGGTGGATGCATGTAATCAAGGAGATTTCATGACCAAAGGCTGGATTCTAGGACGGCTTGTGGAGGATCTCTACAGAATCTACTGCGAAGCCAAGACTTCCAAAGCCTTGTGGTTAGCTTTGGAGAAGAAGTACAAAGCTGACGATGCTGGATGTCAGAAGTTTGCGACCGCAAAATTTCATGACTTCATGATGGTGGACACCAAACCCATCATGGAACAAGTGGAGGCATTCCAACGAATCTGTCAAGAAGTTGCTGCTGAGGAAATGTCTATCTGTGAAATCTTCACGGTGAACAGTTTCATCGAAAAGCTTCCTCCGGGATGGATCGACTTCAAGAACTACCTCAAACACAAGAGGAAGGCGATGAGTCTGGAAGACTTGATTCAGAGGTTAAACACCAAGGACAGAAACCGGACTGCAAACCGGACTGCAAACGGGATCCAGTTCCGTGAGCACACTGTGAATGTGGCTTTTCACAAAGGGAAGGCCAATGACAAAGGCAAAGGCAAAGCCATTGCTACTTCTCCTTTGAAACCAACGGCCAAGAACTTCAAGAAGAAAGGTGCCGCTGAACCATCTGAGAAGAAGTTCTTTAAGGGCAAATGCCACTATTGCGGTAAGAATGGTCACAAGGCCACTGATTGTCGTAGCAAAGCCAAGACCTTGCAGCTCCAAGCCAACCTCACTGAAGGGGACATGTGTGCTGTGGTGACTGAGGTCAACATGGTGGAAGACAATCCAAGTGAATGGTGGTACGACACTGGTGCCACAGCTCACATATGCAACGACAGGGCGATGTTCAGCACCTATCAGAAGAGCCAGTCAGAGTCACAGCTCTTCATGGGAAACACAGCATTCTCCAAGATTGCTGGAATGGGGAAGGTGGTTCTACGTTTGACCTCGGGACCAGAACTCACACTCCAGAATGTGAAACATGTCCCAGACATGCGGAAGAACCTGATTTCCGGCACCCTCCTAAGCAAGGCCAAATTTGCTATGATCTTTGAGGCTGACAACCTCATTCTGAAGAAGTTTGGCATGTACCTTGGAAAGGGATACGTCAAGGAAGGACTTGTGAAAATGTGCATCCAGGCAGTTTTCAAGGGTGACACGGGTGAAGCAAGTAGCTCTAAGAATAAGAATGTTGTAAATGTTGTTTCAGATGTTGATCCAGAAACTGTTGTAACCGATGTTGAAATGAATAAGAATTCAATTGCTTACTTGCTTGAGTCTTTTAATATTTGGCATGAAAGATTGGGACATGTGAATTATAAATCAATAAATCGTTTGATGAATATGAACCTAATCTCTAAATGCAAAATGAGTAAAGAAAATGTGAAGTGTGCGTACAGGCCAAACTCACTTAAACACCATCACCCCATGTCGAAAGAACAAACACACCTTTAGGTTTAATTCACACAGATTTATGTGACTTAAAATCTGTTCCAACTAGAGGTGGGAACAAATATTTTGTGACATTTATAGATGATCACACGAAGTATTGTTATGTCTATTTGCTAAAAAGCAAAGACGAAGTCTTGGAAAAATTTAAGGAATTTAAATTAAAAGTTGAGAATCAACTGAGTAAGACTATTAAAATAGTCAGAAGCGACAGAGGAGGAGAGTACGATGGTAGGTTTAATACTTTTTGTCAAGAACATGGGATTATCCACCAAACGACTGCTCTTTATTCACCAGAATCTAACGGAGTTGCGGAACGAAAAAATCGAACTCTAAAAGAAACGATGAATGCCATGTTGCAAAAATCTGGGTTAGCCCAGAACATGTGGGGGGAAGCGTTGCTTACCACAAATTATATCCTTAACAAAATTTCACACAAAGTAGCGGGTAAAATACCCTATGAACTTTGGAAAGGTGTTGTACCTTCGTACAAATACCTCAAAGTGTGGGGGTGCTTAGCAAAAGTAGCCGTACCACCCCAGAAAAAGGTCACAGTAGGACCAAAAACTGTGGACTGTATTTTCATTGGATATGCACACAATAGTACTGTCTATCGGTTCTTGGTATATAAATCAGAGATACCAGATATCTATGTTAATACAATAATGGAATCACGCAATGCGTCGTTCTTTGAAAATGTGTTCCTTTGCAAGGATACATCGTATCCAAAACAGACACGTGATCAAAGAGACGAAAATGAGGCAAGCACCTCTGGTACTTCAGTCCTAGAGGATGAAGAACATCCTGAAGATGAACCTAGACGCAGTAAAAGAGCTCGTAAGGAAAAATCTTTTGGCGATGATTTCATGATGGTTTTTCTCTTAGAGAACGAACCAAGAACTAAATGCAGAAGCCATGTCTACACTAGATGGACCTTTCTGGAAGGAAGCCTTCAATAGTGAGATCGACTCCATTATGTAAAACCATACATGGGAGATAACCGATCTACCCCAAGGGTTTAAAGCACTAGGGTGTAAATGGATTTTTAAAACCAAGCTAAAAACTGATGGATTAATTGATAAATATAAGGCCAGGTTGGTGGTGCAAGGATTTTGACAAAAAGAAGGTTTGGATTTCTTTGACACCTATTCTCCGGTGACAAGAATAACCTCTATAAGAATGCTGATAGGAATTACAGCATTAAGAGACCTGGAAATCCATCAAATGGATGTAAAAACTGCCTTTCTAAATGGTGATTTAGAAGAGGAGATTTACATGAAACAACCTGAAGGTTTTGTCATCCCAGGACAAGAACACAAAGTCTGTAGACTTGTGAAGTAATTATACGGGCTTAAACAAGCTCCAAAACAATGGCATGAGAAATTTGACAACGTAATGATGTCAAACGGATTCTCAATAAATGAATGTGACAAGTGTATCTATGCTAAAAGTACTCCAAATGGGTATGTCTGGCTATGTTTATATGTAGATGACATGCTCATAATTGGGAGTAATAAAGACATGATCAATCAGACTAAGACCATGCTTAGTCAAAAATTTGACATGAAAGATATGGGACTTGCGGACGTGATTCTAGGAATCAAGATAATTAGAAATTCTGAAGGAATTATCTTGTTTCAAGCTCATTATGCTGTAAAGATACTTGAAAGATTTAAAGCATATTATAATGGGACGGCAAAAACTCCAGTTGACCCCCAACTTCATCTGACTAAAAATTCAGGCAAAGCGGTGTCACAAGTGGAATATGCAAGGGTGATCGGAAGTCTGATGTACTTAACAAATTGTACTAGACCCGATTTAGCGACGCAAGAAGCGTTTTAGGCTACACCAGTAATCCAGGACATAATCATTGGAAAGCTATAACAAGAGTATTAAATTACTTACGTTATACACAAAATTATGGTCTGCACTATGGCAAAGAACCGACCATTTTGGAAGGATATAGCGATGCAAATTGGATATCCAACTCCAAAAACTCAAAATCTATGAGTGGCTATGTATTCACTGCCGGTGCAATGTGTCTCGAAATCTTCCAAACAAACTTTGTTGGCCAGATCAACCATGGAATCTGAGTTTATAGCGTTAGACAAAGCTGCAGAGGAAGCAGAATGGCTTCGGAACTGGTTGGAAGATATATCGATTTGGGAGAAACCAGTGCAAGCTCTTCGTGTACACTGTGATAGCCAGTCGGTTATAGCTAGAGCACTGAATAATCTCTATAATGGTAAATCTCGTCATATTAGAAGATGACATAAAACCATTAGACACTTGATCTCAACAGGAGTAATCACCATAGATTACATAAAATCAAATGACAATCTAGCGGATCCATTTACTAAAGGATTGTCACGTGATCAAGTGGTAAAGTCATCAAGAGGAATGGGCCTAAAGCCTGTAAATTAAGAGGAGGTTTGATGGAAACCCCACCTACGTGACTGGCGATCCTAAGAAGTAGGTTCAAAGGGACAACTAAATTAAATTTGAATCGAGAAAGAATCATGTATGTGCCCAGTTTCTAGGATGATAAACAGTGCTACCTATATCTGATAAGGATAAGCATTGGGCTTTTAATGATTTCATAGTTTCGTCATAGTGGAGTATAACAGGATACTTCTGAAAGGAAACTCATGACAGATCACCTAATGAGTGTGAAATGAAGCCGTTTCTAGGAGAATGAAAGTAAAGCTATATTCTCCAAGTTTACTCGTGAAAAACCAGGAAAGTTCAAGTTCAAAATGAACACAATAGAGAACATAGTTCTACGAGAAAATGTAGCTATGCTATACCTGTTGTCTAGGTTTACATCAAAGTCTGGGTGGTTCAAGACATCATGTTCACCTCCTAGCCAAGTAAACCCGACAGATATTAAAAATGATTAGTTCAAAGCTGAAACACGCTACCTCTCAGATATAGTTACATCTTCGCATATTCTCGAAAGTCTGTCTAGTCTAGTCGAGTCGTGTCTAGTCTAGTCGAGTTATGTCTAGTCTAGTCGAGTCTGTCAAAGTCCTTTTGTTTCAAATGTTTAGAGTCATTTCTATTAATGTGGGGGATTGTTGGGCCACAATTTACCAAGACATATTGGGTCTATAAATTGTGTAAAAGTGAATTGAAATGAGCATGAACCAAAAGTGGCAAACCCTCAAATTTTAAGTAAAATGTGGAAATTGTCCCACATTGCTTGGAAGTTGTGTTTTCAAGTTGTATATATATAGTCATGTTTATACATGAGGTTAAATGACTATGGGATGAGAAAATGGGAACCTGTGGCCGCCGCCTTCGCTTTCGACGGCACGGCACGGATCGTGGGTCGTGGCAATGGGCCTCCAGAGGCCCCCGCGCGCGTATCTTTCTTTTTGGGGAAAATTCGTAAGGAGTTTCTGAAGCCCATTAAGGAATAAAGCCCATTAAAGAATTCGAACCGAAGGCATATTCGAACGAATATTCTCCGAATATGCTCTAGCGGTTTGCGACGATCGAGGAATATTCTCCGAATATGCTTCCTCGAAACCGCCCATCTCACCCTATATATATCGCATCAATTCGACAGAAATAATTTATTCAATCATTCGCTTCCTGATCTGGTATGGTTTTCAGTATGTCTCCAGATAGGGCGCCCCACTAGTCCGGCTAGCTAGTGAGCGGTTCTTTCGGGCGAGAAGCAGGCGGGCAGCCCTAGGGGGCATCTCCCGCAACGAAAGCTGCATAGTTCGCCACCACCCGAAAAGTAAAAGATTAGAGAGTCCAGGCTAAAAATACATGCATAGATAGTGATCCAATGACAAGGGCCGACGACGGAAGCTCGGGACGGAGCCGTATGATGCGGAAGTCTCACGTACGGTTCCCTGAGAAGGGAGTGGCTAAGCAAAACCAACAAGAAAAAATTCGTAAGTCGTTTTCTCGAGAGTATCGTAGAATAAATAGTTCGTTGGATCCTTTTTTCGAGTGTTGCGAAAAGGAGTCGGTTGCAATTGTATCCTGGGATTCAAAAATCGCACCGAACGGTCACACTACCGGCGATTTATTAAGTTAAGGACAGAGACCAAGTCTCGCCTTTGCTTCGTCGGTGTCGCGTTTATAAGATTTAGTCCGTAATTTCATTTCCAGAAATTTGAGCGCCTACAGGAAGGCGGTGGGGCTTCTGCTAGAAATTAAAGATAAAGTTGGATGGGAATTCGAGAGCGGAAATGAAAGGAAGCAAAAAAGCAAACATCTTATGCAGAAATATAGCCCGAGATAGAAAATAAATCGAGAGATGGCGATGGAAGGGATAAGTTATAGGATGTTTGGTTGAAGAAGACAAATCGAGCACAAAAAAAGTAAATAAAAGTTCAAGAGGTAAAATATATTTGGTTGTAAATATATATATATATATATATATATATATATTTTAATATAACTTTTTTCTCTAACGAAATATGCTTAGTTCTTTTTCTAAAACAATTTCAAAATATATTATTAGCAACACAATTTTAATTTAATAATTTTGTTTAAATATAATTTATTTTAAAATTTAGAAATCCGTCCATTCGAACGGAGCCTAACTTAGTTATTAATAAAGATAGGGTTAGGATATATATATTCTCTAATTATCAATAAGAATCGAAATATTTCCCAATGAATTTACAAAAGTTATTAAAAAAATCTAAGAAGCGACAGAAAAAAATGATATTCTTAAGTAAAAAACAAATAGGAGGTGGACCGACTGGTCTTTTCCTCTGGGGCAAACTTCTTCTTTCTTTCGAAACGCTTGGTTAGGTCAAAGCAAACATATTAAGGCTGTAGTGATTATGTTACATCCTTTTGTTTTCATTGTATGGCCAATGTTATTTATTTCCACTTCATCTTAATTTGTCTGTTGTGATCCAAGTGGGATACACACTTTGCTTTCAGTTATGTTAACAATTGGGTTTCTTTTGTATTCATCGGTAAAGTATTATGTTTACATCCTTTTTCATTTTAAAATATTGTAAAGTTGGGATTTTGTGTGTGTGTGGGGATCTTTAACTTTAAAATAAGATCACATGCCAAAAAGCTGTTGAAAATAAGAACAGAAAAAAAAGTTTCAACAAACTATTTTCTTTTTCCTCTCCTAATTCATATTGGATCTGGTATGGTCGAATCGGTTTCGAGAAATAAAGTTCTTAATAATTAAAAGTATAACTTAGACAAATACTAAATTATTGAACAAGTATAACAACCCTTGAATCCTCTGACATATGTAATGTAAGTCTTATTGATAAACCATGTTTTACAAAAGAATACAAATGTTTGGATTTGAGTGATTTGAGATTTCACATGTTCTTACAAACCTCTAAAAATATCGAATTCATGTATATAACGAATTGAGTCGCTATTTGTTCGCTTAATCAATTATAGTTGCATATTCCTAGACGTTGCCTTTATTAACACATCCCTTTCTACGATTTTATGGCATAATTTCCCAAATCAGCATCACATGCTTTTCTTCTGAAACCGTATTATTTTAGGAAAAATGTGATATAAATATTGGCGGTGAGAACTGAGAAAAATAAATAAAAAAGTATTTTAACTTTGGACGACATGCAATACAGCCCAACGATTCTATTTCGCCACTAAGACCACATCCAAGAGAAGAGTTCTAAATTTTTTTATTAATAAAAAAATAAAAAATGTAAAAGAAAGAAAGAGTTTAGAATTCATATCTAAAATTTCTTTTTTTAGAATCCCATTTGAAAAGTTTTTAAGAGAAATTTTACATTTGTCTTTCATTTTTTGGGTTATTTTTTTTTCTTATTTAAATTTTAATTATTTAATTAAATTATATTAAAAATATTATTATTTAGATTTGTTAGAACCGTATGAGTTCTTAACGATTAGAAATTGTCTAAGTCACGGTCTCCTTAGTTAAGCAACTCTTTGATCTTTTTTACACACATTATTTTCTTTTTGTACAAACTTTTTGATTACAAGGATCTTTCTTTTGAATTATATTGTTTCGTGTGTCTCTTTTTTCTAGGGTTCCTTCTTTTATAAGTTTTTCTCAAATCCTATTTTAAAAGAATTAGAAGTTTTGTATCATGTAAAGTTTTATGGACTTCAAACTCAAAATTAATTCACAACGAATAGATTGGCTCATATTTCTTATATACTAGTGTTAATCTTTTTATATAACCGATGTAAGATATTAACATGCCCCATCCAGATGATGGCTCTTATCAGCCAATCTCGAACCGAATCCTACTTTAAGACCGATAATAAACTCTTTTTGGGCCATCCTACTTAGGTCAACAAACGAGGTTCTGATACCATGTTAAATTCTATAGACTTCCAATTCGCAATGAGTAGATTGACTAATATCTCTTATATACTAGTGTTAATCCTTTATATAACCAATATGAAATATTAACATGCTAGTAACAAATCTCAATTCCCTTAATTAGACATACATTGATTTTGCTTTTTATATTATATTTTTCGAACTGATCATGGCGAACTAATTTACGCTGAATTTTTAAAGGGCCTATTACCAATATTGTCTTATAAAACTTACAAGCCATCGCCGATGGTAGTTAACAAAAATCTACAAAAAAGAAGTAACCATTTCACTCGTATTCTAAACTGTTTTTAAAGAAGTAACCATTTCACTTGTACTCATGTAGTCTAGTAGTTTAAAGATTCGTTATGAAATTTAGAAAACCATGATATATAATTTTCAAATTCCCAAAATTATGATGAATTGATGTAGGGGATATAATTCGGTTATCAAAATATAAAAATTGAAAATTATGAATTGTAGGAAAAGTAGTCTTCATTTAAATAGTTATTGACGTCGATAATCCACTATGAATTTTTGTTGTTGTCTCCACTAAGAAGTTAGGCCATGTCTCTTTTTCTGCATTTGTCCATATTAAGCGTAAATTTATTTTGTCAAACTACACATTCTTTTAAAAAGATTTTCGTCAGTCAAAATCTAAGGTTACAACTTTTGTAAAGAAAACTATTGGGGGTGATCTATGAAAAACTATGTATATACATCCGTGAATAAATGCGAAAACATATAAAAAATAATTAGTAATGAGAGTCTTAATTAGTCAACAAAAATTAAGACTGCCGAAGTAACGAGAATGTGGGAGACGAAAGCCAGTTTTATGGGTCCTCTTGCTTTGGAATGGCCATTCTCTTTTTCCTTTTTTTTCACTTCTCTATCAGAGACTCGCACAGTTACAGAGTCACACATTTAACAATAATTCTCCTAATTTATTCTTGTTCTACTTTTATTTTTCCCTTTTTTTTCAAACGAAAATTAGATTAAAATTCTGAGCCAACCCAATTTGGAGTAGAACTTACAAAAGAGAAATTTCGATCCCGAGGAAAAAATTAATGTAATTATCAATAATGTTTTAGCTATCAATTATAAAATAAAATCACAATTCATAAAACTTATATGGTGTCCCTTTTCTTTTGGCTACTAAATTTTATTTTTGGTCTTGAAAATCTTTCTGATTGTATAGTTTGTGCTATCATATATCTATATGTATGATCACTCTATGTTTAGAATGTACATAGATCTTATCCATGAGACCAAGATAATTTTGGGCATATCAGTGAATGTTTCTGAACTCGATCAACACTTCTCTTTATATTTTATCAAGTGATTTTCTAATTATAAATATATAAGTATATACTTTCAAAAATATTGAGTTGTGATGGGACAAAGAAAGAATGAGACGAATGCCAAACTACGGTTCGAGGAACACCACACACTTTTCATAACATTAACCTTTGAATGTCATCAAAGGGCCAAACCAGTAAGAACTCACACTTTGAGATCTCTTTACTTTTATGGATACGTCTTTGTCTTTGTCCAAATCTTAAGTCCTAACTCAACATTACCTGGTTTTGGACCTATTACTCCCTCCGTTCCTTAAAAATGAATTTTTAAGGTTTTGCACACATATTAAGAAACTTTTTACATAACCTAAAATACCCCTATCTTTTCATTAAATTTTAATTATTTTATTTACTTTAACTCTAATTATTAGGGGCAAAACAAGAAATTATACATAACTTTTGCATTGAAAATACAAAACATCCAACTTTGTGAAACAATTTTTTTTTCTAAAACATTCATCTTTAAGGAACGGAGGGAGTATCATTTAGTTCGTTCCACTTATTTTGTTTTATTTTCTGAACAGTTTTTTTTTCAACAGCCTTTTTTTCTATGTCATGCTTTACAAAAAGCGACAAATATTGGGATCCACTAAAAATAATTAAGATACGAATCTTAGATCTAAGAAAACAGAAAAATATAATTCTGCGCAAAATACAACAATTGATATATTCATTTTTTTTTTTGTTTGACGTCTGATATATTCATTTTCTATTGCAGATTCTTTGCCTAAAAATACATGTACCATGTAATCCACTAATCCGGCAACAACCCTTATGTTATTTATGTTCGAAAAATCTCTTTCAAAGCAAAAAGCCACAACAGTTGCTATGGGCTTCTTATATCGGCCCACAGTCTAAGTCCAATTATTGTTTTTGGCTTACCATTGATTACAAACAAAATGCTCATTTCTAAGATACTCATTCACATGATATTAGCAATAAGATCATTTCAACAAATTTATAATTTGGTAGATAAAAGTAAGAAAGTTGAATAGGATTTTAGTCAAATAAGCCTTATACAGCTATACCATAAAAGAAAAAAAATCTTGTTGGTATGACCTGATTTTTAAACAAAAATTCAAATGTATTAACAATAAAAATGTATATTAGGCTAATAATAATACCAGATAAGCTGTTTTACCAATAAATAAAATAAGTTCATTGGACTAAGACGGTGGGATAGGATTTTAGCCAAATAAGATTTATACAGCTATACCTTAAAAGGGGGAAAAATGTTGGTTTGACCAGATTTATAAGCAAATCAAAAAATATATTGATTGCCTAAAATACAAAATGAAGAGATTTCTTAGAAAAAGTAGTGTATTTTTCTATCTGTATATTTTACAAATGCATGCATGTATGATATAGCAATTGTCATTTACCTAAATAATTTCTCCTTTTTAGCATTTACCAAATTCATTCTATGACTATATACTCATCAAACTTACAAAATTACAGATCCACAAAACCTTTCAAAATTCTTGACAAATAAATCTTGAGACCTTGGAACAGAGAAACGAAAATGGAGAACAAATTTCAGGTACGTTAGTTGCTTTTATAAAAAAAAAATGCTTTTGTTGTTTAAATAATATGATATATATTGCAATAGATTCATATAGGTCTTTTCTGAAAATTTGTAGATGTAAAGGAGTTTATAATTTCAACGGTTTATAGTCTATTCATGGCATACTTTCAATCGAGAGAGATGAGTTCCAAGAGAATGAATTTAAGTGTCCAGCCAGACATATTATCGAGTCTACCGAATTTAGTTCTGGTTATGATAATTTCTTCCTTGTCCTTCAAGGAATGTTTAAGGACCAGTGTTCTCTCCAAGAGGTGGCGGTATCTCTGTTATGAGACCAGAAACATTGTGTTTAAGAAATCCGAGTATGTTGACAGGTCTGTCTCCGACCAAAAATCCGAAAGGGCTTCGTTTGTTAACTATATGAGGCAATGGGTCTCTAGATTTCAGGTTGGTTACATCGAAAGCTTCGAGATTTATTTCGGTTATCCATTGGGATTTGAGGCAGAGATCGAGTCCTTAATCGAATTCGCAGTCTTAAAACAAGTCAAGAACCTAGTTCTTGATTTCTCAGCCCCTCATTGGAGAACCGCTAGCAATGCGTTGCCGTTTAACATCAGTTTTGTGGAATTGCCCTTATGCGTCTACAGTCTAACAACCCTCGAATCATTGAAGATTTATTCATGTGGGTTTGACCTCTCGAAATTCATGAACTCGAGATTGCCTAGAAAGCTCTCTATTGGTTGGAACAAACTCACAAACGTTGAGTCTTTGCTATCAAACTCTCCAACGCTCGAGAGTCTAAGTATCAAGTTTTGTTGGGGTGTTGATATCAAGAAGATAGCTGGAGATATGAGAGAATTCGTCTTTGAGAATTGCAAATTCTCATCTGATGACAAGAATTGTTCGTTTGACCTTCCTGTTGTGGAAACCTTCAAGTACTCAGGTCCAGTTCTATCATTTTCTTCTAAGAGAATAAATATGGCCATAAAAGATGTGTACTTAGATTTTATGGATGAGAACGGATATGATGAACCAGATCAAAGAACCAAAGTAGAAGCAGAAGTTATTTCTGGCTTCCTTAACAGTCTTCGAGGTGCGAGGACCTTAACTGTCTGCCCTTATCTCCTTCAGGTATATTTTTTAAGTCATAAAACGAATATGTTTAGTACTCTAATATGTAGTTTCCTTATCTAATACCATGAAGCTACTATTACGTTAAAACTGATGTTCATAAAGATTCTTAATTAGACAGTAATCTTGATCGTAATATGTGTGTGTGTTCTTTTTCTTGAAAGGTTATCCAAGAATATGAAAATCCATTTTCTTTGGATCGTCTTATGGAAACTCAACATTTGGTACTGAGAACGAAGTTGAACGTTGTGGAGTTTAAAGGGATTAGGCTCTTTCTCAACAATTGCCCGATGTTAGAAACGCTAACTTTTGATTACCTCGGTCGAAACATTTTCTCGGTAAGATTATTATATAGTACCAAATAGAGATTAATAGTATGCATGATTTTTTGTTTTGTTTCAAACCTCATAGATTTCATTTGATATATTGCAGCACTGTGTGACATATTGTGGCATCAATCGACGAACTTATTGGCAGCAAAAGCGTGCCTATAAGTATCTTCCCAACACACTTAAGGTTGTAGTGTTTAGGAACTTTACTGGTGGAAAAAATGAGCTATATATATTGAATTTTTTGATTGGGTCTGGACGTGGACGTCGTCCTGGGCCTGTACTTGAAAGAGTTGAGCTTTACCTAAAGAATGATATCCATGAAAAGATGGTTGCACTTTCTCAAGCCAAGATTTTGCAGAGTACTTCGGGGGATGTACAAGTTCTTGTTTACAACACTTGAGAAGGTGACCTTTTCAAGACTTTGCATGGTGGGTTTTGATTTTTGTTTTTTGTTTTATGTTAAATAATTAGAGCCTCGAAAAAATGAGGACTTGGTCATCAATGTGAACCAATGATGATAATAATAAATGTATCGGGTAGTATCAAAATGATATTATCTACTATAGTACTATTATACAATCTCGTTTCATTTAAATCAAAGTTGTTTTTCTTGATTGATCTCATTTTTAAAGCGTATTCGTTTTAGGTTTGATGAACACAAAGAATGTGTACAATGACATTTTCAATTTAATTTCTGGTTAATTCCACTCACTTCCGTTCTCTTGCTTGGGTTGATGTGGTGAGTTTTTGGGTTTAGTTAAATTGATACCTCTACAGTTTCAATAAATGAAAATTAGTTTTACATTGAAAAAAAAGAGTCATTGAAAATTAATGTTTACTAGGTTTAGAAAAAAGCCATTGCAAATAAAAAAAGTCACCACCTTTCAAAAGAATCTATAGAAGAGAAACACAATCTGTTGCGTTCAAGCCATTGGATCATATCATATAGACTCATCTCTTCTTTTAAAAAAATTCACCACATTTCTCTTACAATGGATTCAACCAGACATGTTCTGATAATTTCTTTCTTACCGTTCAAGGAATGTGTAAGTCGTACTAGTGCTCTCTCCAGCCGATGGAGGTATCTCGGTCGTGAGACCAGAAACATTGCTTTTAAGGAATCTGATTTCTTGAATCGTTCTTTCTCTATTCAACATTACAGAATGGGTGCTAGGGCTTCCTTTTTCCGTTATTCTTCAATGGATATCTAGAATTTAAGATCAAGTCAGTTTCAAGATTTGTTTCTATAGTCCATTGGATTACGTGGATAAGATCGAGGCTATGATCAATTTTGCCATCTCCAAAAAAGGGAAGAAGTATCAAACATTGTTGGGGCCTTGAACTCACGATGATAGCCGGAGATTTTAAGAGAATTAGTCCTCGAGAACTCAGACTTCAGTTACATGAATTGTTCCTTTGAACCTAATTTAGACATCTTCAAGTACTCCAGCCAAGTTCTTTCCTTTTATTTCGACATAATTAATATGATCATAAAATAAGTATACTTTGATTTTGGGTTAGAGAGCGAATATGATGAACCAAGTCAAGTAGATGGTGAAGTTCTTTCTGGCTTCCTTAATAGTCTTCGAGGTGCGAGGACCTTAACAACCAAAGTTGCATAACTGTTAAGGGAAAAAAAAACTTAAGGCAAGATTTAAGCCTAAGTGTCAAAGACCAAAAACTAAAATGTCACCAAAGAGAAAAGAGAGGCTGCTAAGTTTTCTACCAAACTATTCTATCCAATGAAAGGTAAAAAGAAAAAAGCTGTTCAGTTCTCAATAATACGAATAGCTTCTTTGATGATGCAATTCACTTCTCAAGAATCATTGTCATCTACTTCTGTTGTTGTCTCTGGGAAGCCACTCTTTGAAGCTGCATTAGGTCCTTCTGGTTCTTTCGCTGTTTCTTCTCTTCCTTCGAACAAATTCGTCAAGAACCCACTCTTTGATGAAGCAGAGTGATCAGGATTTGCTTCAGGAGCAATGGCTGAAGCACTCAATTTTTTGTTGCCAAGCTCTAGCTGAAGCTCCTCTGGCACATCAGCAGGAGATTTCACCTCCTCAGTTCCCGATCGTTTAGTCTCATTCTGAAAGAGTTCAAACCTCAGCGTAGAGCTGGATCCCACAGCTAGCTTTCGAGACGCTTCAGGTGCTGGAAAGAAATCAACCAAAGTAGTAGAACCTTTAGCAATTGAATCTGTAGGTAAACCAGTAGTGATTGTAACAGCTGACTTACTTGCTGCAC
Source organism: Cardamine occulta (assembly GCA_028015245.1). Classification (NCBI taxonomy): domain Eukaryota; kingdom Viridiplantae; phylum Streptophyta; class Magnoliopsida; order Brassicales; family Brassicaceae; genus Cardamine; species Cardamine occulta. The sequence goes on from CM051390.1 coordinate 14,525,572, forward strand.
AAGCTTCAGATCTCAGGACAGTATGAACCTCTTTGGGTGTAGCATCACTAGCAAACTGTGGCATTAGAGAGAGGGTTTGGCCTTCAGGTTCAGTGAGTTTCTCCACTGCAGAAGAGCCACCAACATCTTGCATATGTGTATCAATAGAAAGATTCCTCTCATTAATAGCCTCAGTACCAACACCTGCATGACTCATTGGATGATTATTGGGCAGCGTAGCAGATAGGTTCTTGTCAGCGTTCAAGTTATCGGTTTGAGGCAGAGTTCGTTGGTTTAGAGAGGGAACTGGGATATGTTCTCTTGCATACATCCTAGCTTGGGGAAAAAAATCAGTTGATGGAGTAACTGGAGTTACTTTCTCTGGAAAGAAAACAACGCCTCTCAATTGCTTATCGGTGTCAGCAACCTTTACATTGAGAAAATAGCCTGCTTCGAAAGAACCTTCAACAACACCAGAAACAACTTGACCAATCATATTCTCATCAGTAGAAGTAAGAGGAGGTGGGTTCATATGCTGCTGTGTCTGGCTTTCATCTCTGCGAGGACGACCCCTTTTTCGCTTATTTGTAAGAGATGAGCTCAAGCCTTGGTTTGGTTGTTCCATCTTTCTCCTTTTCTGGCAAAATAAACAAACCAGAAACAAAGTTTTTTTGTAAATCAGTGTGCTCATAGTAACTATTATTTTACACGAAACAACAGAAAACCAAACTTCATTATCTTATCAAGCACCGGTTGATGAATTTTCAGAAAAAAATCTAACAGATCACATTAGCGTAACAAATAGAGATGGAAAAAAAGAAAAGAAAAGCATCCACTTCAACTATTAGCTTAACACTTCAATAAAATAATGCTCAAGATATATGAGAATACAACGCAGTAAATGATACTTTTAATGCTACAAAGCAACAGTTTTGTTACCCACATTACAAGACTACAACTTTCACATAAGGAACCAAGTTGCCATTTATTATTCAATCATTCAGTAAATGCCAAAATAGTAACCGTTAGATAAATGCACCCCCTCAAGTGCTTTAAGAGCACTACACTGATCTCAAACACATAACACATACAAAGAAAGCAAATAACATTAGACAATGATCCTAAAATCATCTACAAAGCAAAAAAACAACTGAAAAAAACCGCTTGAACAGTATAAAAGAATCAATCTTTCAGTTCCCCATGAATTCAAAGATTGATACATCAAATAGTTTGTGATCAAATATAAGCCATGGAAACAAAAAATGAACCAAGAATCGACGATTACAAAGATAACCTCAAAGAAAAAGAAAAAAACTTCTCAGAGAATAAAAAAGAAACAGAACAACGAAGGTATAAACCCTAGATTCCAAAATGACCTAAGAAATTACTCAATTAACCAAGAATCGGAAACTTTCCCGGGAAAATCAACTGACAAAAAAAAAACACTCACCGGTTAGGTTCGCGACGCGGAAATGTGAATTGATTTGCCGAAATCGGAGGGGAATTTTTGGAGGGAAATCAATTTCTCTAACGTTATATCCTCCGAGAATACGTATTCGTTAGATTCTCCGTTCTTTGATTCTTCTTTCTCCGTCGCTTCGGCTTCGCCTTCCTCTGTTCTTCTTCTTTCTCTCGGCGTTTTTTCGTTTTTAGAAAAATATGGAAAATAGTTTGACCAAATAAAAAGGAAACTAATTAATTATAATTTAAATTTTGATTAAAATGGGCCAATTATGGATTCCTTATTAAGCCCAATAAACTCAATTATGGATTCCTTATAACGCCCAATAAACTCTGATCCATTTAAGTCAATTACACAAATGAAAATTCGTTTTGAGAAGGCTTGATTGATGCCTTCTATCATCGTATTTTGACGTATCGTTTGCTCAAAGTTGTTTTTTTTAACAGCTAATGAAATAACATCTTTGACATATAATGTTGTATTTTTCTTAAAATGCGTATATTTTGTATGGGATTTTAATTGACTAAAGAAAAAAACACAATAACAAACTGTATATATACAAGCAAACGATTGTTTTGTCTCATTCTCTAGCTCTTACAATTTTCATTTCATTAATATGTTGGTGTCAGATCCTTATCTATGTTTCGTTGAAAGAATTGGTGTAGATGATGCTCGGATTACAAGAAAAAGTTGGGGAAAATGAGGGAAATTATATAATTTTGTCATGGAGAATATATGCCAAAACTAATTAATGTCTTATCCACATCTCCTCCCAAACGATTCCTTTGTCTACATATTTTTGCACATTAAATAATAAACTTATATATGAGAATATGTATGTATACATTTTCACATTAATAAACCTATATATATATATATATACATGTTGCTTAATCGAATATTATGGCAAGTTAATCGAATTGATTCTACCCCGACAAAAGGCATGAATTCATAAATCACGAAAATTGTAAGAACAGATATAAATATATGTATATATAGTAATATACAGTTGTTTAATTAATATTATTACAAGTTAACGAATTGATTCTAGCCCGACATAAGGCATGAATTAAGATACCTTGGCTTAATAATTTGAATCTATCAATCTTTTCGGCCAAAATTTAGATAGTTAATCGTGACTTGGCCAGGAAGCAACATATATAACCCTCACATCATTTTTCTTAAAAGATTCATGTTTACAAAATAAAATAAAATCTTCGTTTGGTTAGAAATTAATTAGTTTTTCAAAGTACAGTGACGCGATTAATCATGATCTAGCTAGTTCTAGTGTTTTCTGGTCGGGAATTATCGGCATAATTATAACAACACATACATTTGGTTCCTTCTCAGATTGAGATTTTTGTTGTTGTTCTGTTCAAAGATTTGTTTGTATTAAGTGATTGCAGTCTAGAGTTCAACGTCGGCCAAATTTTATCGGACAGTAATCTTGGCGACTGTAGTATTCATTTATTGGTTACAAAATTTCTAGATCAGTTTTATATATATAAGATCCAAAAGATCCGACTTTAAAAAAATGTTGTGACTGTTTATTAATTTTTTATTAAACGGCAAATAATATCATTGATATTAATTCAATATTACAAAGTCAATATACATACTATTTAAAAACAAATTATTATTATTGTATTGATTTACAATTTTTTTTAAAGGACTTTCTGTATTTATTTACTGTTGAAAAGTTATGTGCTTAATGATTCGAACGACGTGTGGCTAGTGTTATAGTCTTATAGATGTAACTTTTTGTCTGATTTAATTTTACAAGAAAAAAATGATGGTCTGAGACAATGTTATAAATTGGTGTATTCTGGGACTTGATTAGCTGTGATGTTCCTTCTCATACCGTACATTTCCACGACCATTAGCGTCTGCTTCGAATCTGGTTCCATTCTCTATTATGTATCATCGAAGATAAATATCTGACAAATAGATATAGGTTCATTTATTTTGTTGCATGTCTTCTAAAACTTATACATAATACATAACGAAGGCAAATTATCAGATTTCAGTCTCAATTGTGAAATGGTGGCAACATTAATACAAACAAGTTTCCGTCAACTCTTTTTATTTATATCGATGTTTAAATATTTTATATATTTGCTTTACTTTTCTTTGCAATAGATGATTTTTTATATAAATTATCATATATCACTAATATTAAAATAGGGAAATAGTAATATATTTTTATCATTTTTTACTGCATGTGTATTTAAATGAAAACATCATCGTATAATATAGTCAAATAAAATGAATAATATTTGAGTGTTATGTTATAACCAAAACTCTTCAAGTAACCAAAAACAAAATTAAAATAACAGCGGTGTGTGGGAATGAAGTGCAACAAATACGTTACGTGCAAAAGATACATATTTCAGATGGGATAGACTAAGCATTGCACTAATTAAGGAAGAGTTGGAAGTTTTTCGGGTATGTTCTTATGTCCTAAATCCTAATTATAAAAATATAGTATTGGATAATAATTAAAAACGAATCACTAGCTAATATGATCTATCATCTACCAACCAAATTTTTAGCTTTCCATCTAATGACCGGTCAAAATATGGTCTAACGATCTGGTATCTGTCGAGTGGTCGACCCGAGTCCAATGTATGCTAAAAAATACTAAACTCGCTCGTTAATTGAACTAATTGTTCTTTCACATTCATTGACAACGAATTATCTTTCTAGATCACAATTTCATCGCTTATGAAATTATTTTCTTGTAATTATATTATGACTTAGACTTGATCTGAAAAAACCTAGATCATCTAAAATTATTTTGAATTGTCTATTTCCCAATGTTTGATAAACCCATAAAAACTCCAAAGTATATGATTTCATGGTCACTATCTCATTTAAGATTCATAAAATCCGTAAAAATAAATACTACACTGATCTTCCACTAGATATTTCGATTGCATGATATATATCTACTGCAAAATGAAACGGTTGGAAAAAAATCTTATTTGTTATATATTAAAGCATTAAAGATAAGATACTCAATATCAACAAACCCATACAGACGTAAAGAAAATTAAAGCTACATATAGTTTCCATATGAACATATATAGAGCATTAACATTGACGACAGATACCGAAAACATAGCTAGATACAATCAATCTAGTATCTATACATCTCTCTCAATACATTATGACAAAAGAAAAATGACCTTACATATGTTTAAGTGTTTTTGGTCCCCCATGAAGAAGAAGATGAAATTTGAAGAAGGTGAAAAAGAAATGAAGATAGGAGATAGGAACAGTGTCACGAGGAATGCTTTGGATCTTCTCGGAACATATCTTGTCTATATGTCTCCTTGTTTTTGTCTCACCAGCACGTGAGATTAAAGTTTCTTCCTCTTAGTTTAACCAATTGTATATATTTCTCTCGTTTTTTCGTGTCACTATTCAAGCGGCTAATCCTCACGAAGCTTCGGTTTTGTTGCCTAATTTCTCTATTTGAGTTTTTTTTGTCGGATATAATTCAGTATAGGGATAAGAGACCCTAGGTGATGTTTAGGACATCTTGAGTTTGAATGTGTCTCCACTGTGGTGTGTGGTTTAAATTTGACGAGAAAGATATTTTTGTTGTCCCTTGTTCATATAGTCTTAAAATGTCACTTGTAGTACAAATATATGTATACAAAATGAAAAAAATGAAAAATAAATCGAATCTCCGGTTGGTTGTCGCTAGTCCTTTAAACCTTGATAGAAATATGATTGTAACTTTGTAAGTAAATTATTTCAAATCACACTTGGGGTTTATCATATAATTAATACTTAGTATGTTTCTCTAAAGCTAAAAAGTAATATACAATACACACACTTGCATTTAAATTTATAACTCTGTACCATCCCTCCATGGATCCTCAAATCTTTTGGACTTAATATTTTGGTGCAAACAAACTTATATATTGAAATTAATTTGGGATTGCAATATAAGCCGAGATCTCTTTGCCAAAGAGTCCAATGCTTGAAAATTCTTCTATAATACATAGTAGAGAAGAAAATCAATATAAAGCTAAAATAAAGATGCCAATTTGAGATCGTAGAGGTTACCCATAAATTCCTTCGAAATGCCTTCGGATTTGGTTGTCTCAAGATCGATCTTCAACATTCGAACTTACAAGAGTTCAGAAAAAATATTAAACCTTTCAATTTTGGCTAACCATTCCAGAGACTCTTTCTTTTTGTGCTTCAAATAGAAAGTAATTAATGAAAACTCTTTATTTTTGTTCGTTTAAAGTTTAAACATTGGCTAACTCCAAACCAAGTAATACTATTACTATTTACTAGGTTAGGAATAGGGTCATAACCCCTTAGGGCAGGTAACTATGTTTTTTTCTAGCGTTCCAAAACCATTATATCGCTTTGCAGCCAAATTAAATATTTAAATGTTTTGAGATTTTCATTATATTTTGTTGTTGTTGTAAGAGTTGGCTCTAGATGCAATGTAACCAATGGAATCCCTCTTTCTGTGTGATTGTACCCCTAATCTTCTTGGACCTATAAATTTACAGAATAAGAAAGGAAGAAAAATGATGCCTAGGCAAATCTTTTTGCCTGTCTTTTTGGGTGAATATGTCCTTTGCCACAATAATATCAAACATTAAAACATCTTTATTTGAAAGCATTTATTTTAGTTTGGAATATATCATGTCTCTAATGTTATAGGGTCTATTAATATTTTAATCCCTTTATTTGTGGATGGGCAAATCTTCTGCTACAAAGTTGCTGCAAAAATATTGGCAATTTTATTTTTATAAAAGTGAATTACTTTAACTCGGTCTTTAGTATATGATATGCTCAAATTTACCATTGAGCTACTCTCTCAAGTTAAGAGATCACTATAATACTTGAAAGCGGTCATCCCAAGTCTAACAGCAACAGAATGAGGTATCAAGTTAATACTTGAACCAAGATCACAAAGTGATTGAGAAAATCTTCATGCGGAGATGGAGCAATCGAGCATAAAACTTCCTGGATCAGGCAGCTTTTCAATAATCGTACTCTTAATCATGACACTAACTTGATCAAAGACAATCACTTCCTTATGATTTCCTTCCCTCTTCTGTCGGGTCTTGTTCAAAAAAATTACATTGATGTCTTTGGTAAAAAAAGCTCATTCCTCAGGACTCACACGGTTAATAACCATTCTCTTAACATACCTCTTTAGTGGAGGTGAAAGTTTGACTGCATCAACTAGAGATAGCTCAATTATCACCTTATCCATCATTACCCTGCATCTGACCTCGTCTATCTCTTGTTTAGACTTCCTTGGGTTCTTAGGATATGGGAATTTGGGTTTATAAACTCTTTCCTCAACATGTTAAGGTGCTGTGAGAAGTTTTGAATTTTTCAGGGACTGGTGTCGAGCGACACCCAGCTGGTGTCAGTCAACACTGATAGGTGGTGTTGATGCCTTTGTGTCGAGCTTGGTCGATATATGTTCATCTTTGTTTACATTCTGACTCAAATTCTCAGGAATTCTCATTGGTGTCGAGCGATACCCATGGGTGGTGTCGGTCGACACTGGCTGTGTGTTTCCAAAATCCTTATCACTTTCCATGAATTTATCTCTACAGTCCACCAAAACTGCATTCCATGCATGTTTGGGGTTATTCTCAGTCCTTCCAGGAAGAAATTCCTCTTGTCTTTTGATATATCCAACAGTCTGTGCAACCTGAACATCTAATTTCTTGATATGAGTACTCAAAACTTCAAGCTTCCCATTCAAGTCGGTGTAAAGAACATCAATCTTCTTATTGAACTCCACGGTGATCTTCTGTTGACCTTCCAGAATTTGTTCCAACATAGACTTTATCTCACTTTCTTTAGTTTTTGGAAGAGGTGTCTGGTAAGAAGAATTTCCGTAGTTCCTAGTGAAACTATTGCTAGGATAAATCTTATGGTACTCATGCCTTGGCGTATATCCATATCTCCTTCCCTAATATCCAGTTCCAATGACGTAGTTGACTTCTTTTTCCTCAAAACCTCTCACAGGTTCATAGATCTTAACCTGCTTTTTTTTTCCTCTCAAAGTCCGCATTCTTGGTACTATTGGTAGAAGCCAAGTTTTCAACCAGTACATTATCATCCTCGGGATACCTGGTATTAATATTCTCATTGCTAGCAGCATCCAATGTCATCTGATACCTCCAATCAGCCCCTCTGAAGAATATACCCAATAACTGAACTTTGTTGAACCCATGATATGGACAATCTCTCTGATAAGCTCTGAATCTTACCCAAGCAACCTTGAATGCTTCAGTTGGTCTTTGAGTAAATATAGATATTTTCATTTTTAAATCTTCATACCTTGCAACATCGTAGAAATTATTTAGAAAATCAACCTTGGTTAAGGATCTCGGTTTCAACTGCTTAAGCCAATAAGTTGCTTCTCCAGCGAGAGAGTATGGGAAGAGTTTGCAGAAAATATACCTTTGTTTTGATGTTTGTCACCAGATCGTCAAACCTCTCAATATGATCCATCAGATGTTCATTGGAATAACCATAAAAAGGGTGTTGTCCCACAAGTGTATAGTATACGGGTTTCAGCTCAAACTCATTCCTCTGAAATGCAGGAGGTCAAAGAACAGACCTGTTAGCATAGAACTGATCATGCCTATTGTAATCAGCAGTGTCATCACACGATCAACTGTATCAACTCCATTATTACCATGCGGACCACCATCATTGCCCTGGTGTCGAGCGACACCCACACCTTGGTGTCGCTCATCACCAACGATGACTTCAAATATCACATTTCCATCGGCATCTAGTTTCTGACCCTGCGCATTGCGCATATGCCCCTATGAATCACGCAATACTCCAGCTTCGTCTCTTATCAACACAAGTGGATTCATCATCTCTCCTGAAACACAAAAGAAAAGATGAAACACGTAAGTAACAAAAAAAAAAATAGACTAAATTCTAACTTAAATCTAATGGCAAATCAAAGAGTCTCCGGCAACGGTGTCAAAATTTGATATGCTCAAATTTACCTTTGAGCTACTCTCTCAAATTAAGAAATCACTGTAGTACTTGGGGATCAAATCCTTAAGGATTCACGTTCACATAATAGATTTTTAGTTTATGAATTAAGCTAAACCAGAGAAATTATAATTAAAAAAAAATAGTAAAACAATTAAAATCGAAGTGTAAACCAATTGGAAAAAGAGCTAGGCTTAGGAAAATTCTCAGGTAATTCAGAATTTCAGATTAAAGAAATTATCATGATTGTTATTAACATCAGTTCTTGAACTCGAAACACAATGGTAAAATCAATCAACTCTCGCTGCAGAGATTATCTATGTCTAAATTTAGAATTCCAAATCTTTATGCTAAATTCTGTAATTCAAACAAGCATTAGTTCCAGGTTTGATTGTTCACAAAATCTCTAAACCAAATCTCTTTGTGAATAGTTATTTTGCTCATCTAAGATAGTTCATGCAATCAATTACACTCTCGTGTCAACTAATCAACCTCATATCAGATTCTAGGTCATAAATCTAGAATGAGCAATAAACAGAATCTAGATGAAGAACTCTATTGATTCAATCATAAATAACCATCAACCTAGTAATTCATCTTCTACCTTTAAAAACCCTAAACCTAACAAATAAACTACTTAGATATGATCAATGAAACATAAATCATAGTTTGAATCAATTGCATAAGATAAATCAAGAAAAGAAATAAGAGTTTAGAAATTTTCTCCAAAAATCTCTCCAAAAGTGGCTGAAGCGTAGAATTAAGCGTACGTCTAAACAATGACCTAAAATCCTATTTATATTTAAAAACACGAAAAAGACTTGATTGCAAATAAGAAAAACTCTGGGGCAGTTTTGCAAATCCGAAACTATGTCTGCAATCGGTGTCGAGTGATACCAATGGGTGGTGTTGGTCGATACTAACACCAAAAATAATCTTCGAATTGCTCTTCTCAGCTACAAAGCTCTATGTACTCCAAAATGCTTCAATTATGTCACAACATAACCCAGCTCATACTTGAATTTAATAAGACTTGATAAACACATAAAATACTTTAAAAATAAGACTTATATCATTGTTAAAAACTATAAAAACGATGATATATACAATATTTGAACTTAATGCAGTTTCTTATGCGCTTAAATTGAAAACCGAAAACCATAGGTTTGTCCCCCTCCCGGATTATAGACTACATTTATGGAGCTTTAATTTTAATGCGATAGGGATGTCAGAAAGAAAACAAATGGAATGCGATAGATATATAGCATAATATCTGATCTTATAATAAAAATGAGAATCCAATGCGATTGATATATCGAATCAACCAATGAAAATCCAGTTTTAATCTTTTAACTATACGAATGTATCAATGTAATCACCGGGGGGAAAAAATATAACATTATTGTGATTATATATATCTCACGATGATAAATGCGTTAACAAAAACAAAAATTGATAAATGTCTCTTTTGGTATCTATTTTTGCGTAGACCAACCTTAATTTAGATGTAAGCGCCAAGTTTCTTTCATTTTTGGACATGAGGAATTGTATATGATGATTTCCTAAAAAAATAAAAGAAAATAGGAGGATTAAAGTCGAATGTATTTTTTTTTTTTTTTCATCATCGTATTTATTCTGATTTAGATTTTCAATGATTCTCACTTTATGATTGCAATTTTTTTATATACAGTATGTATGTATATATCATATGGAATATAACTATATATTAACATGTGATAGATTGTAGACTGTCCGGTATTTTAACTAATCCCACAGAAAATGCTAAAGCTTCATATAAATGACAAGCACAATCATACAAAACGAAAGAATATGTAGATTACGAAATCCACCTACTTATAATATCTTGTACCAAAAATGCCATAAAAGTATGAATGTATACATATCTGGTGAAGCAGAATAAAAAAAAATGTTATCTTAAAGGTTTAAACAATCCCAAAACTGGCCCAACCACAACGTCTGTAATTACCAAAAATATAGCAATTGTTACTTTGTGAATATGTTATCTATGATTTTTTTTTTTTTGGTTGGAGATCTCTATGATTTTTTTGTCAACGCTAATCCTTTTTACTCAATTTCTTTTGGAGTATCAAACTTCTATGCTGAAGACAGAAGTGTTCACTATGATGACCTTTAATATAATCGGCTTCTATGTAAACTTCGATAAGGATCAAACTGAAGAAACTATACTAGGGACATATTTTTTTGAGATTGGTCAAGGTTTTGGTTCACACTTGCTAGTTAGTTGCTAATAAGAAACAATATTGTTGTATAATGTTTATGTTGATTATATATCGAAGGTTTTATAATGTTAATTTTAGTTTGTTTATTTTGATTAAGAGAAAATATTGGCGTGTTGACAGTGTTGTTGTGAACGTTAATTTTTTTCTCATGTTTGTGTAAATAATTAAATTTAAATATAATCATATTTGCTTTAAACACGTTATTTGAATCACATACTGACATAAGTTATTTGTAACAACGCTCATTTCGCAACAAATTATTGTGGTGTCCAAAACCAACGGTTCAATCTATAATGAATTCTGCCCCTACACCTTTTCAGAAGTCACAAAATCACCAATATATTTTAGTTTTTTTCTTTTTTTATAAAGGGTTTTCTTAGGTTTTTTTTTTGTGTGTTTCTATTTTTCATTTACTTATTTCGATTTGTTATATTACATGTTTATATCATACAAGCGTTGCGGTAAATCTATTTTTAGCAGTCGAATTGATTCCAAATCTAAAGTAATATTTAGAACATGCATACGTCATGTACGCATATTTTGCAGTAATTATAAAATAGAAGATTAGTCTACCAAATACATTATATAGTTTGGATATTTTCTTGAAACATATACATATTGACCTCAAACTTTACGAGAAGCATATGGGACAATCTTCACTTGGTTATGAAATATATTGATATAGTTTGGATACTATCTTATTTTTGTAATTAGAATTTCCTCTTTTAGTAGCTCGATTTAATTATTTGAGTTACAATTATGATAAGAAAAGAGTTCAATCATGCATGATGACATCCTCCGTATGATCGATCTCTAAGACAAGAAAAGACAAAATTTGCACAAAAAGTAATAATACTCAAACACAACTGGACCAGAAAAAAGTAAACATGGGTAGGCACACTTACAGTTAAAAAGAAACTATTTAACTCACTCTGCAATATACTTATATGTGGAGAAAAATAGCCAAGAAAATCTGAAAATATTTTCTTGATTCTGCTTGCAGCATATCTGAAAATATATGTGCCCACTCATGAAGAAAAAAAAAAAAAAAAAAAAAGAGAAAAAAACATTCTTGATCCACATCAGATGACACATTCACATGGATCATTCACATCAATCTCTTTAATTCAAGAGAGAGAAATAACAAAAAGACACATCACAAGTTGCTCTATCTCTCCCACTCCATGTGTAACGTGTTAATGCAATTTGCTTCTTCTCTCAAACCTTATTATTCTTCATCTCTACTCCTACCAGCTCCTCTTTCCATGGATTCTTCTCATCTCTCTGTTGAAATTAACAAAAAAAACTTATTAAGATCTAATAAAATTATATTAATTAAACCAAAAAGAATGTTAAATATATATCTTTGACGTACCAAATGATTTCTTGCAATGAAGAACGGCTTCATAAATTGAGCTCTCAGAGTCACAAGATCTTCTCCAATAATAATCATCTGCAACACTTATTCTTGGAGACGACGACATTTCATCAGAATAAACTCTGCTTCTTGAAGCCGTCGTTACACGGATTCTTGAATCCATACTACCGATACTTCCGGTTGTTCCAACGGATCTACATCTCTTTAATCTTCTACACAATGGCGTCAAGAAATCAAGATACTTCAACAAAACCCATTTCGATACTCTCCTTAGCTTTCTACAAGAAGAAGGAGAGGACATGCTCTTAACGCCACGTGTTTCAATCTTCCCCGTCGTCGTTTTATCCAATGGCTCAGATTCTTCCTCTTCATGATCTTTATTTGCTGACGTGGCTTTTATTTGATAAGGTACGACGTAGCCGTCACGGAAAAGCTCATCGGCGTGAACTAAAGAGTGATCTTCGTCGGAGAAAGAGACAAAGTTATCGAACTTGAAGCTACTTTCATGGGATGTTTTGATGAAGAATCTTCTAGAAGGAGGTAATCTTGGATCCATCTCGATGAAGGAAGAAGAAGAAGAAGAATAATAATCTTCGTAGGTTTGTTGATGATCATCAATGGAAGCTTCTAAAGAAGGAAAGTTAACTAGCCAACTGTAAGAGAAGCTATCTATGGGAACTAATGGCATTGAAGCTTCTTGTTGATCTAATTCTTCCATGACAGATTTTTTTTTTTTTTTTTTAGCTTTTGGGATATGTTGTTGAGTGTGTTAAGAGAAATTTGTTTGAGACAAAACAATGTTTGAATTGGGAACATATGTTTCAGTGTATATATATACAGAGGGACATAAACACATAATTTTATTTTAATTTTATAACGGTAATATATAAATATATATGTGGTTAGTTTGGTAAGAAACAATAGATATTAATAATTGGAAAGGGAAAATAAAATAAAAAAAGAAACATAAGAGTTTGTGAGCCCATACTAACCTCTCATTATGTGCTGTTGCCTTCACTTCTTTTCCCCCTTTTGTTTAATTATTATTCTAGTTCTCTCTTTTTTTTTCCATATATATAAGGTTATTTTTAATTATTTATTCCCGGTGGCATCATATTTATATATATTTTAATTAGGAAGATCAAGACTTGACGCCAAAAATAAAATTAGGAAGATCAAGACACCACTCAACAAAAGACGATAAAAACGACTTTACCTCGTCTCATAAACCATGATTATTTTAATTTCTTTGAAATTATCCATAAATCATTATAACAAAAAAGAAAACTTGTTTCATGTTTAGTATTGACAGTTTGACACATATCTCATGGGATTAATTGTTTTGCAAGACAAAACAAAATACTACTATGAAACAAATATAAATAGGAACACATAAAAAAACAAATAGCTGTATTACGTTTTAAGATGAAATTTCCAGAGTAGCATTATACAAATGAAGAAGGACCACGAGTTACAAATGGTAGAAAAGAAAACTAACCAAAAAAAAAAAAGAAGTCATTTTCATAAATAAGAAAAAGTTAAAAATAGAGAAATGGGAGAGGAGAGGAGAGGAGAAAGAAAAGGGGGAGAGACAGAGGTCCCGGGAAATGTCGGGGTGCGAGACGAATGTTGTCGAAAGTTTAGGGGACAAAAGCCGAAAACAGAAAGTGACGTGGAGACTCATCAAAGTCTTATCTCTGGGCCATTTTTGCATGGTCTTATTATGGTTACGTTTGAGACTCGAACTCAAGGTTTTTAATTAGTAATATTTCGAGATGTGCATTTAATGATATGAATCTCTCAAATCTCGAAGAGAATGTCTGTTGTTGGTCGTCTTTTCATATCACAAGGTATAATATTTAATGACCCTTTGAGACATAAATATCTTCTACTTAACTTATAGAGTCGTTTATTAATTATGGTTTTTGCAACAAGTTTTGATCACTTGATTGACTTCTTACATGTTTGCAAGTTTTAAAACTAGTTATCCACACCGAGTTAAGTGAATAAAGTATTATTAATTATTAATACGGAAATTTTCTTTAAATAGAAAATTATATATATTGTGATGTAATTTTTATATACACGTTAAATGCAAACAAAAGACAGAGAAAAATATGGTCTTGCCTACCGATCGACAAGTTTTATAAATTTTCTGAAAGACTAACTGACAAAACTAAGCATGTGAAAGCATATAAACATATAACCGCTGCATTATATTGTAGAAATATTTTATACACATTGAGATTTTCTTATTCCCAAAGGAGTAATTCTAGACGACTAAGATATTCTATACGTATTTTATATTGTCACAATCCGTAATAGTAACCATCAATCTTGACTTTTATACCAAGAAACAAATATTGCTGAAAATTTTATTGTATGAACAAGAAAAATAAAACGATGGGATAAAACAATAATTATCTCGAGTAATGTATGGGAGATTTCGAGTTAAGACGAATTGATTTTTCTCTCTTTTATGTAAATTTCTTGATTTGTTAAAATAGTGAAATAAAAAATATTTCACATTTTCAATAATAAAAAAATATTCGCATATATTTCATATTATTGTCAAAGTAACTTCATACTTCAACTAAAATTTATATCTTTTATAAAATACCCTAATAAATTAAAATATATGCAATTGTTCCATTTAAATGACGATATTTATAAACATTAATCGATCAAATTGACTACATACATATTCATGTTGCAAACAGATCCAATAAGTATATTTTAATAAATTTACAGTCAAATATAGACATACGAAAATCCAATGCTATGAGCCTATCTGCCTGTGGACCAAGTTTGAATTAAAATAAAGACTGATAGTGAAAAAAAAAGAGAGACTGAAGTTTGAATCATTACAGTCAAAGATGGAATATTTAGTCTTTTTTTGTACGATAAATGATTTAGATTGCAATAAAGACTCGCATTTGTATGCAGTAAATTTAATCTTTTCCTTTTTATTCACACGCGATATGAAAAAACACCAATAAAAGCACTTAATATATACAGCTTTTTATAATTATGACCAGAAAACGAAAACAGCTTTTTAAAAAATTCACCAAAAAGGTGATTATTAGCTTGACCAGAATCAAATACTATGAATGTACTCGTTGCATATTCTACTTCGTTTAGTGTTACTGTCACTGAACATTGGACAGTAAGTATATATTTCTAACCAATCTATTCATACACAATTAAATTTGTAAAATGTCACGATGAGAGAAACTCAAACCGAAGTAACGTTTGATACGCTTCTACACAATTTAAACCGACACAGAAAAAAGTATTCAAAATGTAAAAGAAAAATCGGATTTTGACCCTGAGAAGAAAAAACTTGGCGACCACGAAATCGTGAAGCCCTAGGAAAGAAATTGCGAGCCAGTTAAGAGTTTACAAAAGTCAAACATGAGCAAGAAGAAGTCAAACTAAAATTAAACATATAAACTTTGTCGCAAGGAATCAGGGTGTTTTGAATGTTCTGTCCTAATCTATAAATTAGATTTTCAGAAAGGTCGAATTTTTAGATTTTTTTTTTTTACTGTGGGATGATATATACGGGAAATAAAAATAAAAATGTCAATGATCGATTTGCTCGGCAAGATTCGCAAGAAAATTACAGTAAAACCTTTATAAATTAACACTATTGGGATCAATATATTTTTATGATATTTTTATTAATTTATCGATGTTATTAATGTATATAAGTGATATTGGGCAAAAATAACAATTTGGGACTGGAAAAAATTATTAATTTAGCGAGGTATTAATGAATTGAATATTAATTTATAGAGATTTAACTGTATCTTGTCGGATGTGTCCTTAAGCTTGGACGAAAAATTGTTTTGATTTTTGGTTTTCGTATCTACGTGATCAAAAGACCACACAAATATAATTAAAAAGCTGCGAATAAACTTTTCTAAAAGAATCGATTTACCGATTTAAAATAATTAAGAAGAAAAAGAAAGAATGCGGAAATGAGATATGACCAAGATTGATATTGTGAAAATCAGTTTATCCAAGTGTGGCGGCAAGCCGATAATAAAAAAATTTGAATCTCAGGATACAACTACATATTAAGATTATAATCGTTATACCATATACAATATACTCTCAAATGGAAGAAAATAAGAAATAAGATAAGATGTTGCAATAAAGATTAAAAAAAAAACCCGGTAACTCATAGATATGCAAAAGATCTTAACAACGCACTCTTGTTATTTGTGTTCAAGGCTTTATTCAAGTACGTCAAGTGCTTTGGACCAAATTCAACAAATTACTAACACTCGGATAAATTGATTTTTACAATATCAACATTTTTATTGTTTGCGAAAACATCTCGGCTTTTTATGCATTTGGCATCCTTTTTATCACATATGTTTTACTCAATATTTGGGGTCGGTCTCACACTGACCAAATTTTTTGATTTTCTATATATTTACAATAGAAAGTAAAACCATGTTTTAAATTAGTTGGACTTTATGTCCTATTATTTTTTGTTGACAAAAAATCAATTATTTCAAAAGTATAGCAGAATGAAAGTGAGGTTGGACAATAAATCAAAACTCCACATTTTAAAAAAGATTTTATCGTTCCAAATAGTTGTTTCCAAGTTAGGTTTTAAGTTTGGGACGAGCTCAAGTAACAAAGAAATACCTTATATATTCTAAATAACGGATACCTTAATATCTTGGCCAGACAAATCTTATTGTTAGTCTCCAAAGTTTCACTCAAATACTGAAAGTATTGTGGACTAAAATCCTGCAAAAGAGTCAAACTCGATTTTGCTGATTTTTTTAACGTTCAGCCTCTTATCTCTGGCCACGGCAAAACAAGCTATGCTTTTCCCACATTTGGCGTCCCAGCTGTCACACTCGCTCAAAGAAAATATGTACTCACTACAAGAAAATATGCCTATTTCCAACTACAATTTCCGACAAATAATATTGGTCAGAAATTTTTGACTATTTTTGACTATTTACCGACTATTTTCCAACAAATATTAGCATCGTCGAAAAATGGTCAGAAATTAGTCAGAAATTTTTTAAAAAATATTAGTCAGAAATTGGTAGGAAAAATTTCAACTAATTTCTGACTATTAAAAAAATAAAAAAATTCTGACTAATATCCGACTATATATATCAATTTATTAAAAAAATAAAATTTATTAATAAAATTATTTAATTTTAGTCAGAAATTAGTCAGAAATTTCCATCTAATTTTCAACTAAATTAATTAAATTAAATTAAATAATTAACTAAAAAATTTAAATTAAATAATTTTTAAAAATAATTAATTAATTTTAAAAATAAATAATTAATTAAAAATTTAATTAATTAATTAAAAAAAGTTAATTAATTAATTAAATAAAATAATAGGAGTCCGACCGTAAATCATCTATCATCTGATTCCAAAGCATTGTCTTAGACATCACCGCTCCAATCTCTAATTTCACGAAATCTACACGGAAGTTCACTTCGTCACCGCTTTGAGATTAAGGGGGTGTATAAGATAATCTAGAATCATCTAGAAGATATCAAAGGATATCGTAAATATTACGTGAATATTGTATCAATATAGATTAGGAAATATCTTCACTATATAAGCACATGTATCATAACCGTTAATATCATGAGAGTCAATAATACTTCTTCCAGTCTCTATCTCTCATCCCTCTATCATACATTTGAATTTAACATACTTGTGTATATCATCCCATCCTCAACCATGTTCTAAATCAGCTGTACTCTATATCCTATTATTTTGTGTCGACGAGAAATCGATTATTTCAAAAGTATAGCAGAATGAAAAAGGTTTGAAAACAAAAAAAAACCCACATTATTAAATTTTTTATCCTTCCAAATAGTTGTTTCCAAATTAAGTTTCAGTTTGGGATGAGCTCAAGTCCCAAATTTTTTTAGTGAAGATTTCATCAAGATTAACCATTTTAGCTTAGAATGAGTGTGGAATTAAACAGTATTGTAGGTTGAATTTATGATCATATTGCAATGACCATTGTTACTTATATTTTATTTATATTTAGTTTTAGAAAACTTTTAGAAATGGAAACTCTTGAAAAATGCAGTGGAAATGTGTTTTCTAAAAATTTTAATTTGGAAACACGATGTTTATTTCCGTTTAACGGAATGGAGATATACTCTTTTTTTTTGCAAACTTAATACGTAAATACTTTATAAATATGAGATATCTATATTATTTAATATTTTTTAATTAAAAAGTAATCCTAATTTTTTTCATGGGAGTGTGAAAAAAAGAAAATCACAAAATAAAATAAGTTCGCTCATGGATGAATATGGTATTGAACGGTTTGAAGATGGTTCCAAAGGGGACATTGCGGTCAAGTATTTTCAAAAGCTGTTCACCGCTACAAACACTCGACATTATGATGAGTTACTAACAGGATTATTGCCTCGTGTGAGTAGTGATATGAACAGGAGGTTAACAGCTATTGTGACTAGAGAAGAGATTAGGAGACCTGCTTTTGATATAGATGGAAGTAGTGCTCCTGGAGCGGATGGCATGACGGGCACATTCTATCAAAAGTATTGGTCTGTTGTTGGCGACTAAGTAACCAAGGAGGTTCTCAATTTTTTTGAGACTGAGAATTTTCTACAAGAGTGGAATTTCACTCAGCTTGTTTTGTTGCCAAAGATCATCAATCCAAAAGCTATGACTGACTTACGGCCGATCAGTTTGTGCTCTTTTATGTATAAGATAATATCCAAAGTCTTATGCTTTCGGTTAAAGAAGGTTTTACCAGAGATTATATCGGATGCTCAAGGTGCATTTGTATCAGGCAGATTAATATCATACAACATATTGATTGCGCACGAGATGGTGCTTGGTTTGAGAACAAACCCAAATTGTAATGAAGATTATATGGCAAGAAAAATTGATATGTCCAAGGCCTATGATAGAGTCGAGTGGCAGCTTTTAGAAGACTTGTTGCTTTGTCTAGGGTTTGAAAGGAAGTGGGTCAACTGGATTATGGTCTGTGTTCGTACAGTCTCATTTTCTGTGTTGATAAATGGAAGATCTCATGGTTTCTTCAAACCATCTCGAGGATTACGTTAGAGAGATCCGTTATCTCCGTTTCTATTCATTCTTTGCGCTGAAGCATTGGTACATGTGATGAACAGAGCTGGGCAAGAGAAGAGGATCACTAGTCTTAAGCTCATGAAAAAATGTCCATCGGTTCAACACCTTCTTTTTGCCGATGATAGTTTGTTTATGCGCAAGGCAACTTTCAAAGAGGCTGCAGAGATCTTTAACTGTTTGAAGCTGTATGGGGATGCATCAGGTCAAGAAACAAAATTTCAGAAGTCGTCTATTACTTTTGGCGAGAAGATTGATCCGTATATGAGAAATCTGATAGGGTCATACATGGGAATACACAAAGAAGGAGGAGCTGGAAAATATTTGGGTCTGCCGGAATGTTTTAGCGGATCAAAAAGAGAGATGTTGGCATATATAACAGACAAGCTCAAGTCTCGTTTGAGTAGTTGGTATGCTAAGACACTATCATTGGGGGGGGGGAGGAGAAGTTTTACTTAAATCTGTTGTGATGGTCCTCCCAGTATATACTATGTCTTGTTTCCGTTTAACTAAGGACCAATGTGAAAAGCTTACTTCGGCTATGTCTAATTTCTGGTGGGACTCTTGTGAAGATAAGAAGAAAATACATTGGGTTGCTTGGGAGAAAATATGCAAATCTAAGAAAGAAAGAGGACTTGATTTTCCGGATGTTGGGAACTTTAATCAAGCTCTACTTGCCAAGCAGGCGTGGCGACTACTATCAAAACCAGAATCTTTGGTAGCTAGAGTTTATAAGGATCGGTACTTTGCTAAGAAAGGATTTATGGAGGCTGGAGAAAACAATAGACCATCGTATGTGTGGCGTAACATTTTGCATGGTCGGGAACTGCTTCAACAAGGGTTGATTCATTCTATTGGTAATGGGCAGAACACATAGGTTTTGGATGGATCGCCAAGACGACCTTATAATAGATTACCAACAATGGATTTGAACCTGACAGAGGCTAGTGGCTAGTCTTATTACGGTATACGGAACATGCAACAAAAGGTTATTATCAGAGTTGTTTACACCATAAGACGTGATTCATATTATGGTGTTTCCTCCTAATCTAAATAACAAAGATTGCTTGGTTTGGGCATATACAAAGGATGAAAACTATTCTGTGAAAAGTGGAAACTGGTTGTTATCACTAGCAGATCAGAATCAGGGAATAGTCTCGGCAGATGTGCAGGCTGTGCTCGCACTTGAAACGCGGATCTGGGGTATTGAATCAAACACTTTAGATTAAGAATAAGAACACACTTTATTGCTTTAGAAAAATTAACTCAAAAACTAAAGCTTCTTAATCTCTCAAGAACTCATAAGTTATACCACACATTGGTATCTCCTTATATAGATCAAGAACATAACATATTTTCCTTTTTCTCATTAGGATTATTTCCTAATCATAAAAAGAGAACTTACATATTTAGATAACTCCTAAATATAGATCTTTTCCTAATCTCTTTGTGATAGCTTATGTCTCAAGCTATCTTCAAGCTTACATCAACATTCTTCCCCTTAAGCTTGAAATCTTCTTTTGACACATCTTCAACTCCAATGAAATCTCTCATCTCCTTGAACTTAATTTTCCCAAGTGCCTTTGTTAAAATGTCAGCCTTTTGAACATTACCAGGTACATGCTCAACCTCTACTTGTTCATTCTCCACACATTCTCGTATAACATGATATCTTCTGTGTATATGCTTACTTCCCCCATGGAACACCGGGTTATTTGTTAGTGCTATAGCAGACTTGTTATCAACTCTAATCTTCACTCTTTCACATAATTCTTTGGTAACTTCAGCAAGAAGCTCTTGAAGCTATATTTCTTGTTTTGCTGCTTCAGTGGCCACCATAAATTCAGCTTCACATGATGCTAAGGCCACAGTTTCTTGCTTTTGTGAGCATCAAGTAATTGGGCAATCATTGAGATAAAAAATATGTCCCATCGTGCTGTTACCATCATCCATGTCCACATTGTGACTACTATCACTATAACCCACCAACTCTGTTTTGTCTTTACGTCTAAACACAAGACCAAGTGATAGAGTTCCCTTTAAATACCTGAGGATCTGTTTCAAAGCTGCTCCATGAGACTCTTTCGGCTCTTGCATATATCTACTTAACACACCAACACAAAACGAAAGATCTGGCCATGTGTGAAGCAAATATCTAAGACACCCAATCATTCTTCTATATTCCTTCTCATTAATACACTTCTCTTCACTTGCTTTAAACAGTTTCAAACCAGAGTCCATTGGTGTGTGAACTGCATTACACTCTTCCATTCCAGATTCCTTTAGAATCTTAGTTGCATACCTTTCTTTTTTAACACAATACCACCTTCTTGTTAAAATACTTCAATGCCGAGATAGTAAGTCAACTTTCCAAGATCGCTCATCTCAAACTTAGCTGACATTCCTTTCTTGAACTCAAGTATCATACTTAAACTCGATTCCGTGACAAGTAAGTCCTCCACATACACGGTTACCATCAGAATATGTTCCCTTTCTTGTTTCCGATACAGAGGTGGCTCCTTTGAATACTTCGCAAATTTCAGTTCACAAAGGATTTCATTCATTTTGTTATTCCAAGCCCTCGGTGCCTGCTTCAATCCATAAAGTGCTTTATTAAGCTTGTAAACCATGTCTCTACTTCCTTTGATTACGAATCCTTTGGGTTGTGTGACATAGACCACTTCCTTTAACTCACCATAAAGAAACACAGTCTTTACATCAAGATGATGCATCTCCCAACCGTTTGATGCTGCTAGAGCAATAATGAAACGAACGGTTTCAATACGTGCTACTGGAACAAACACTTCTTCAAAATCTATTTTGTGTCTTTGCACATAACCTTTAGTCACAAGTCTTGCTTTGTACTTGTTTATACTTCCATCTGAGTTACGTTTGAGCATAAATATCCACTTAAGACCGATTGGTTTAGCTCATTTAGGAAGATCAACCAAGTTCCATGTCTTGTTCTTCTCTATAGATAATATCTCTTCTCCACATGCTTCTCTCCGTTCTTTTAAACTCACTGCCTCTCTAAAATCCCATGGCTCTTCGTAGATCATCATCAAGAGACGTTCACTCTCAAGTTCAGCTAATAAGATATAATCACTCAAATAGCTTGGTGACGTTCTTGGCCTTGTGGATCTTCTCAACACTGGTTGAAGCTGCTCATATATCTCAACATTCTCATCTTCGATATGTGGGATATTCTCATCCTCTCCAGTATCCTCATCTTCACCACCATCTTATCTACCCTCCTTTGGTTATGTGATAGCCTCATTCTCTCTAATGCCATTATCTGCAAACTCTCCAACTCCAACTGTGAATGTTCATGTACCCTCATCATCTTTCTTCTCTAAATTTCTCCACTTCTAGCTCTTACTTTCATCAAAAAACACATCCCTACTTACCACTATTTTATAACTTGATGGTTCAAGTAGGTGATAGGCTTTTGATCCTGGTTCTGTTCCAAGATGAACCAAAACTTGTGATCTATCATCCAACTTCTTCATATGTGGAGTTGTTATTTTTGCATATCCAATGCACCCAAACACACGCAAATGCTCAACATTCGGCCTCTTTCCTTTGAAAGCTTCATACGGAGTTGTAGAAACCAGAGTTCTTGTTGCTACTCTATTTATGAGATATGTAGCATGCCTCACTGCTTCTCCCCATAGGTAATTCGGTACACTCATGTGCTTTAAGATACTCCTAGTCATCTCTATTAATATTTTATTTCGTCTTTCAACTAGTCCGTTTTGTTGCGGTGAGTACGGCGCTGTTAGATATCTTTTGATGCCGGAACTGTCACATAACTCTTGAAACTCATTAGATAAGAAATCTCCACCTCTATTTGTTCGAAATTTTTTGATACTTGCTCCTGTTTCTTGCTCAACCATTGCCTTAAATTTCTTGAATTTTTCAAAGGCCTCATCTTTTTCTTTCAAGAGAATGGACCACATATAACGAGAGTGATCATCAATTAGCACAAATATATATCTATTTCCCACGGCTGTTGAAGGTGTAATAGGTCCACAAAGGTCTCCATGTACTAGTTCAAGTATTTGTGTGGCACGATATGAAGTAACTCCGGGAAAAACATGTCTTGTTTGCTTTCAAAGCATGCACGATGAACATGTTTCTTTTTCAACTGAAATACTTGGTAATCCAATGACTAACTCTTTTTTTAGCATTGATTTCATGTTCTCTAAACCAACATGCCCAAGCCTAGCATGCCACCTTGTTGATTCGCTTAAAGTCATGAGTTGGAGACACCTACTATCCTCAACTTCCATAATTACCTTGTACAAATGATTCTTTGATATGTTTGTCCTCGTTAGCAAGTTTCCATCTCAATAATGAAGCGTGAGATAATTATCCTTCATTCTTACTTCACATCCCGACTCCGTTGCTTGTCCAAGACTTATAATGTTACTTTTAAAGTCTGGAATGTAATAGACATCGGCCAAGATTTTATATTGACCGTTCTTACTGATGAAGAGAATCGATCTTGAGTTATATCAATACGTGAGTCATCTCCAAACCTTACCTTTCCCGCAACTGTCGTGTCAAGTTTAGAAAAATAAGCATGATTTCTAGACATGTGATTACTTGCACCGTTGTCTAAATACCAAACATTGTCTCCTTGAGTCTCATACTCACTTGGTTTCACCTTTTTCTCATTAAGATACACCACCTCATGTACCATTAACTTATCAGCCTCTTGAGTATCATCTACTTCATTCTCTTGTGTCTCTTGGAGTTTAAGCAATCTATCTGGACAATCAGATGCATAATGACCTATCTTGTCACATCGATAACACATCACTTTAGACTTATCTCTCTCCTGTCTATAACCACCAATTTGTTGATTTCCATAACCTCTATAGCGTCCGCATCCTCTTCCACGACCATAGAATCGTCCACCTTGTCCTCTACCTCTTCCTGCACCATCATTGTTGTCTTGATAAGCTTGTGGTTCCGAGGTGGCATACATGAGTTTTCCTTGATCATCCTGGTGATCCTCTTTCTCACAGATTCTCTCCTCATACGCCTTTAACCTCCCAACAATGTCTTCAAAGCTAGTTGTGTTAAGATCAAGAACTTGTTCAAGTGCTGCAACAATATGTATGTATTTCTTTCGAGGCAGTGACTTAAGAAACTTCTTAACAAGTTTTGGCTCTTCAATGCTTTCTCCCAAAGTTGATAATTTTGTGGATAATTCAGAGAGTTTACTAGCAAAATCATCAATCGTGTCGGTCTCTTTCATCTTTATCCTATCAAACTCAGCCATCAAAGTTTGTAGTCTTGCTTCTCGTACCCTCTCAGCTCCTACATGTCTCATCTTAATTGCTTCCCAAACTTCTTTTGAGGTCTCAAGATTTCCAACTTGTAAGATCAACGATTCTGGAATTGATTGAAAGAGAAGAGCTTTGGCCATGTCGTTCTTATCTCCATCATCTGCTCCGTTCTCAATAGACTCCCAGACTTTGTGTACTTTGAGTGCTACTTTCATTCGCATGGACCAAACTGTGTAATTAGTATTATTTAGCATAGGAAATTGTATGGACGAGGGACAATTCTCCTTTGGTTTGTTGATTACTGTAACAATATCACCCATGAGTTTAATTCACAAAACGATTACTCTCGTTCTGTTTTTTTTTTCCGCCTTCATGATTTGCTCAAGCTCTTGACGATGATCTCCTATGTACTCTGTTTTGTAAACAAGAACTTCTTTCTCGTTTAGGATACCTAGAGTGTTAAAATCAATAGAAGCTCTGATACCAATTATTGAATCAAACACTTTAGATTAAGAACAAGAACACACTTTATTGCTTTAGAAAAATTAACTCAAAAATTAAAGCTTCTCAATCTCTCCAGAACTCATAAGTTATATCACACATTGGTATCTCCTTATATAGATCAAGAACATAACAGATTTTCCTTTTTCTCATTAGGATTATTTCCTAATCATAAAAGGAGAACTTACATATTTAGATAACTCCTAAATATAGATCTTTTCCTAATCTCTTTGTGATAGGTTATGTCTCAAGCTATCTTCATGCTTACATCAACATGGGGTTTGAAAACCATGCCTAAGATACGTCTATTTTTGTGGAGGGTTTTATCAGGAGCTGTTGCTGTTGCTGAATGTCTTAATGCTCATGGGATATATACAAACGGAATTACGATGTAAGTTGTGTAATTCTGCTCCTGAATCTATTAATCACGTTTTATTCCATTGTATTCCAGCTCGGGCAGCGTGGCGGGAGCTGCATATTCCTCAACTGGTTCACGGATTTTCGGGTTGTCTTCATGAGAATCTGAGAATGATCTTTACGCACACAGAGACTGGTGACGGTTTAGGAAAAGTGTGTCAAGCGATTCCGTGGATATTATGGGGTTTGTGGAAGCACAGAAATGAATTCCTGTATGAAAAGAAACAGGGAGATAAATGTGCTGATCAAAGTGGCGGTGGAAGAGGCTGAGTTATGGACTCAACAACAAGAGACATATTCTCCCATGGAACTCGGTCGTAATAGCCTCGTGGCTATAGAGAAACGGTGGACAAGGCCATCCTTTGACGTTCTTAAATGTAATGTTTATGCCTCATGGAACAATGAGAGATCTTTGTATGGAGGAGCATGGATTGTGCGGGATTGCTCAGGTGCTGCCAGGTTTCACGCAAGAGAAGCTTTTACTCCAGTTACAAATAGGTTGGCTGCAGAACTGAATTGTATTTCATGGGCTCTTCAGAGTAGATAACGACTATGCGACATGCGTGTATATATGATTGAGTTCTTAATGAAAGCCTGTGGGATTTTGACCCACCACAACAAGTCAACAACCCTAAACTCTCAACATAGCTTCCTTTGGATCTCTTTCTCTCTTGATCCTAGCGATCTCTCTTGTCCTCCAAACTTTGTACTCCTCAGCTTCATTGAGTTCGTCATCAGTTTCAACATCTCCAACATCTTCAAATACCATCTTCTTCCAAATCTCTTCATCTTTCTTAACTTCCTCAACCACTATTTGCTTTGTCTCTAATTTTCTCATCTCAAGTTTCCTTTTTGCTAATTCCTTATGAGCTTTTTCTTTAGCCTCAAGCTCCTTACGCTCTGCTATTGTATCTCTCTTAGCTTTTAGTACAAAGAAAGGCTTGATCATGGTTATAACATGAATCTCATCTTCTTCTGAATCACCAGTCTCGTACTCGTCTTCATCTTGTAGCTCTTCTTCTTCGTCTGTAGCCTCCTCGTGAGATCTTTTAAGATTCTTTTCTCTAATTCTTCTTCTTTGTTCTTCATCTTGTTCCCCGTCTTTACTTTCTTGATTCCTCAATTCTTTTTCTTGATCTGTATATATAATCTCAGCCTGTCTTATTCGCCGATGATCGGCTCTAACTTCTTCACGGTTTTCAGTTCTGGCCTGAGCTAAACGTCGCAGCCTTGGATCATCTGTACAATCCAAAACAACAACCTTGTGGATCAGAACATCTTCATCTTCTTCTTCATCTTCATCTTCCTTGGCCCACACGGGAGCTTTTCCAGGCCAATATCTTTTCACTTTTGTCTGTCCAATTTTACCTCGTAGCTTTTCCCTTAGAGCAATTATGGTATCGCTCACTCCTGCCGTGACTGACATGTTTGTTACGAGAGAGGATTCTAGATTCAACGAAACTGTGCTAAAGAAACCCTAGAAATCGTTGGCGTGATAGAGGAGATGAAGACGATCTATAAACCAGGATTGAGTTGAATAGTTTGTTTCTGTTTTCTTTGAGACCCTTTTTTCTTTTATAGGATAGGATACAGATTTTAGAATCCAATAAGGATTTGGTATTTGTATTTCGTAAATCTTTTCCTTTTATTTTTCACACGCCGATTAAAAAACAGCTTTTGATAATAGGAAAATCCACCAAAAAAAATGGTAAGAAATATGAATATACTGTGAACGTCTCTTTAGTCTCTAAATCTCTACAAAATTTGAATCCAATTAACACAACTTTATAAAAATGAAACTTGGCGACCAAGTAATCCACACGACCGTTTTTTTAACCTACAAGTTATTTTCAGAGTTGTGACTTGAGAGCCTTGAGAGCCTTGAGAGCCTTGAGAGTACGAGGAAAACAGAGGAATCTCTAATCAGTCAATAGCTTTTCAAAGGCTTAATTAAGTGTTTATAGAACTGATTTGTGGGTAAGAAAATAGTCAAAACATGAGCAAGAAAAAGTCAAACTATTTCCCAACAAATTGCAGTGGCTGCTATGTTCTTTTCTATTTTTATATACATTATATTGAACAGTTCTCTAATAATCTTTAGTCATCCTCATCAAGTACCATCTTCATCTTCCTTCTACTAAGCGGGCTTTGAGTGAGTGAGGCACCACCAGCTGCAGAGTCATCGCCGGAATCTGCTAACTCATCATCCTCCAGTTCATGATCTGATAAAAGATTTGGATCTTCTTCTGGAGATGAAGTAGAAGGAGCATTTGGAGCATTGTCGCTGATGTGAACATCTGTCTCGGATTCTCTACTTTGCCGGGTGATGTAGTTTTGATCATTGTCCTCTTCTTCGCCAGTGGTTGTCACATGTGGACTAGTTTCATTCCTAATTACAAAAAGAGTGACTTTTATGAGACTTACTCAGCGAGATCAATCTCAGAAGTTCGTTATGATTCTGAGTTCTTGTCTATAAACCAGATGAGACAAAATGAGTGACGAGTGTTACCTTTCTATGTTGTCTTCAGAACCTCCTAGAGTAATCTCATTGCTTGATGTCGCGTTCTTCTTGCTCTTCTGATTTTTTCTGCTCTTCCTGAAAAGCTCTCAAGTATCAGTTTGCATCCACACCAAGTTTGATTTTAGTGGGAGTTATTAGAAAATTTAGTTACCTGTTCTTGAATGCTAGTAAGGTTTCATCATCGGATTCATCTGCTGAAGAATCGTCATGGTCATCTTTCAGCATCATGCCAGCTTTAGACTTCTTACCACGAGGG
The DNA here is from genome assembly GCA_028015245.1 of Cardamine occulta. Classification (NCBI taxonomy): domain Eukaryota; kingdom Viridiplantae; phylum Streptophyta; class Magnoliopsida; order Brassicales; family Brassicaceae; genus Cardamine; species Cardamine occulta. The sequence goes on from CM051390.1 coordinate 14,553,777, forward strand.
AGAAGGAGACCAAGTTGCTTTAATTTACGCGAAACTTGGGCAGTAGTATATGTATTTTCAGAGCCCAATGCATTAGCAATCAAATAACTGCAGCGATTTTGGTCCTTGAACCTGTGCACAGAGACGACAGTAGAAAAACAAGGAGTCAATAAAACTGTTGCACAGAAAGAGTTTATGCAGAGAAGGCAAAATTTGACACTCACTTCTCATATAGTTCCTTAATAAATGTTTCTTGTTCTTTGCTAAAGGAACTCACTCTCTTTCTGGTGTTTCTGTTTCAAAGGCAGTAGAGAAGAGTCATTAAAATCCAAAACTAAACGTGGTATGTATGGAAATTTCGTAAACTCTAAGAGACACTCACGAAGGTTGTGCAGATGATGTTGCCTCCAGGTGATCTGGATCATCAATCCCATTATTGCTTTCACTTGCTTTGACAGAGCTATCACCACGCCGAAGCCTTTTCCGCGTTTCTAGACCTAGTTGTTTAAGCTTGTTGGTTACTTGTGCTGAGGAAATTCCACCATCTGGATCCAAACTTTCGGCAATAAGCCGACTGCAATTTTTATCATCTTTGTACCTGCAACAAATTCATTATAAGCAACCACTTGGATCAAACTGTAGCATACCACGGCTCATATGTAGCAATCTTAGTTTTACAATTTCCAATGCTCATAAAACCTAAACAATGGAGCAATGCTTCTACTACTAAAATAATTATGATTTGTGTTCTTTCCTTCAGCAACTACTCTGCGCATCAAACAAAACATACCTGTCATATAGGTCCTTAATTTTTATCTCCATATCACCATCAAGAGCAAGTCTTCGCTTTCTTTTAGATGGTCCTGCAGATTTATCTTCCACCATAAGATCATCCTCACTGCAGGATGCAAAAAAAACCACGCCTTAGCGAATAAAAATGAATAGTATCTCGAGCTAAGAAGAAACATACACTATTAAGTATTAACACACGTTATAAAGGGGAGTTTTTCTTCTACAAAATGAAACCCTTTCTTACTTTTGAAATCCTTGATTATAAGAAATCACGACATCAGCTTCATCATCACCTAGAGCATCTGCTATGCTTCTGCGACCCCATCCTTTGTCTGCTGGTGCAACATTTTCCTCAGTTCCAAAGACTTGATTTCCCATTTGTTTTCTTAGATGGCCAAGCTCGTGTAACATATACTCAGCATTTATGCAATGGCATTCTTTGCGACTCTTCGAGAAAAGAATTTCTACAAAGAGAAGAGGCTGTGACTTCATTTTCTTCAACATATTTCTAACAAGATCAGTCAAGAAGGTAACTATGCTTTCATAGTCTTTGCAGGGGGTAGCTTTCTGCTCATCAAGGATCTTATGGAATGTTACTAGCAGTGACAGCTGCAAAGTGAACCCAATAAAGTAGTAAGGAAGATGCAAAAAAAATAAATAAAAAAAATGTATCAATCTAGAAGATTATTGACAACACTAACCTGATACAACATGGGAGAGAGCTCCAAGTCTTCTGTAATCCTCCGTAAAATGCTTATTACGTGGTGATTCGTCTGTTTTGGGTTGCTTTTGTAAAACTTAAGCAACCAGCATAGGTTTTGAATGATGCTGTTGCTTGCAAAAGCAGAAATAAATGTGGAAACCTTAAAATCAACTTCATCTGTCGCATTATGCTCTTCTTCATCAGAAGAATCATCAGTGCCACAAGACAGATCATCGACCACATGATTTGACTTAGGGCTGTGCGTTTGTTGAGTTTCATCAGCTTCAATTCCTAGGTTGGATGCCCCTGGATTGTTGGGAGGTACATCCATTGGTTCATCTTCAGTTGAATTAACCAGCGGTATGCTTTTAGCGATGCTAGCTTCATTTGAAGGATCTGGATGATTTTCAGACAGTTCATGCACCGTGGCCTCCTTATTTTGCATGGTTTTTTTCTTTCTTGCCTTCCTTGATTTTTTTGAAACCTGGGCCATGAAATGGACATTTGATTGAAACATTGCACTAATAACCCTTAGCACATCTTAACGTTTCATATCCAAGTAGTTACATACCCTCAAAGTTCCACGCCCTTGAAGGTTTTCCATAAGGCCTACTATTGTATGGATGCTTTCCACTAGATCTCCAAGCTCACTGGAAAGAAACAAAATGATCAAGAGCAATTTAAATTTGCAAGTTAGATAATTTTCAAGCACAATCATATACAAGAAAAAACATTAAAATGAGCTTTTCAATCAAATATTCAACATGTCAAAGAATAACATAGGCATCCATCCTATCATGATGAAGAAATTGTTCCAAGATTCACAAATCATATATATCACAGTACACGAATTGACAAATCAAATCAAATCAATTCATGCAAGATACTGCATGCCCTCAAGATTCTAGAATAAAGAAACAAAAGCAGAGGCCAACCTTTTAGGTTGCTTGTGCGTGTCAAAACTTCTCACCAGATTCAGGATGAACTGACACATCCCTTGATCAGTTTGGTCATAAAACAACTTATAAAGCAAGATGCGGACAGTAAATGCTTCTCTAGACTCTTCAGGTAGCAATCTGATTACCAGATCTAACAAGCAAAGCTGCATTCAAAAAAGTTATTAATTTGCTAAATAAAATGCAGAAGCAGCTGGCAATAAATAGGCAGCAAGCGACTAAAGCAGACATATTGCATACCATGGTTTTCATAAGAGAGCCTACTACAGATAGAAACTTAAAATCTTTAGTTTCCTTCAGACCATCAAATGCACAGCGCCATTTTGAAATGACGAGCGAAAACATTCTGTCATTAATTGTTGCTGCAATCGGTGCACAAATGTCACTCTTAGAAAAGTTTACTCCAACATTCTGGTTGGTAGAGAGTTCAGAAGTATCTTCCATTCCTTTTGCTGGCTGTAAAGGAAAAAAAAAAGCCAGTCAACCATAACATAACGGAGATTTAGCCTTGTTGAAGGAAATATAAATGCATAGCAACTTAGACAATGAAAGGGAGATAAAACCAAAGTAGCACAATTACTCACATTAGAAGCCAAAGAGTTGTGAAACCGAAAAGAGGTGATGGACTGAGCAACTTGGAAGAAAGTAACAATGTCACTATTTTGAATGGATTGATGCTCCTTTTCAATATCTTCACATACTGACTGCATCAGAACTAAGAGATATGGTGCACTGGCATCAGCATCAGCCTATTTAAAACCAAGTATAACCAAAAGTGGCTGTTCTATTGTGTGACATACCATTATATCCTCCTGACAGAAACTGATTAATGAAATCATGCAGCAACTTCAAAACGTTGTCATTTGTCACGGACATTGGTCCATGTTCCCAGACAATCTTTTCTGCTGCCCCACGACCTTGGTGAGGCTTTATTATTGTGCTCTCTGTAGTAGAAGGTCCCTTTACTACAGCTTTAGTGCCATCCTATCAAAAATCTCGTTCAAATTACAAACTTTTTAAATGACAAAAACTTTTAAGAACCATTGCAAGAAACAATACCATGGTAACCCGAGTGAATGTTCCCCCAAATTGCGAATGACGCAGATTCATATTGTTGAGTCTTGCAAGCTTTCTTTTCACTTCCTCCTCCTTCATCAATGTCTTCAAACTGTCGACAGAAGCCTTTTTTCCTTGTTCCAACTGCCAAAACAAAATTTGATGATCAACATCAGCATCAATACAAAAAAAAAACATGTTTCAGTCTCAGAAATCGTATTGATCCAGTTGAAACATTGACCTTCTCAGGAGCCTTTGCAACGAGCTCCATGTCTTGACCCAAAAGAATATAGTGATAAATTTCAAGCAGAAGTAAGTTGTCATGTCTCAATAAATTATTAAAAGTCTGAGTTATAACAAGCAATATGTCCATAACGTTTTCATGAGAGAGAAGTTCAAGAAACTGATCCCTTAGTGACAAAAAGTAACAAGTTGATTCTCCAGCCTTTTGAAGCGGAGAAATATCATGAATAGCCAATAAATTCCTGAATAAAGTGAGCACAAGCTGAACCAATTTCCAATCTTCCTCATTGAATACATCTCTGGAAAGCATAAAGATCACAATTAGAAACTGAATAATTTCCCAAAAATCATATGGTTTTGAGTTTTGAACTTACAATTCTAAGTTCTCGAGTGGAGATTCAAGCAAAGACACAATCACTCCAACAATGTTACTGAAAGTAATTACAGATTTCAAACCCCACAAATACTCAATCTGCTGAGGAATATCATCTGAAGATGGCTCTATAGGCATTGTGAGAAACACCAATACTTTAACTGAACAAAGCAGATCACACAATCAACACAAAATTAAAATTTCTTGAAATGATAAAGAAAAAAAAAGAGAATAATACCTGCATTTAAAACTAAGCTATGTTCATCTTGATAATGTTCGATGATCGGAATCAAATCTTTTGAGACTATATTCCACGCACAGACTTGTTTGAAAACTTCTCTGCTTTCGGGATCGTCGCGTCTCAGAAATCTCAATAAGTCTTTTAGATTATCGAGACAGTAATCACTTTTTGAGTACCCAATTCTTCTTCCATCGTCGTCTTCCTCGGGAACACCGAGATCGCTGCAGATTACTGATAATCCTTCCAAATTAATCTTTTTTTTCGTTGAGATTCTCTCCTCCACATCCATCTTCTTCCGTAGATTACAATAGAGAAATCAAACGCTCTATGAAATTAACCAGAGATTATAGCGAAACGATAAACTTCGAATCAAAACATAAAAATTGAACAGCTTCTGTAATCTGTATCACTCTAATTTCAGTGACTAGGGCTCTTGTGGCGCGTATAGTTTCAGACATTTTCCCGCCATTTCGCTATCCTCAAAACTCAAAACAGAACACCGAGATTTGGCCCATGGTCTTAATGGGCTTACAAATGGGTCTAAAATCGAGTTTATACGGCATCGTTTTGGATTCGTAATTAAGAACCAGCAAGATATCATGGGCTTTCAGATGAGCCCAAAATTTATACGCCGTCGTTTTCAGTTATCATGTGTCCTTTTATTTTTGTCTGAAAATTAATTAAAATTCCAACTACTTATGATTTGTCACATTTCGATATGAACTAAGCAATTCTTTTCTTCTACTTCTTCGTCTTCGTAAGTTCCGCCGAAAAAAAACCAAATCTTCACAACTCACTCTCAACTCTCTCATTCTTCCGCCATTTTCTCACCTTTCGAATTCGTTGATCCTTCTCTTCGATAACGGAAATGGCTCAGGTGGTTGCTACTAGGTCGATTCAAGGCTCGATGTTATGTCCCAACGGTGGATCTGTGGCTACAAGAACCGAGAAGCTTTTGAAGCCGGCGAGTTTTGCAGTGAAGGTTCTCGGAAACGAAGCGAATAGGAATGGAAGACTCTCTGTAAGAAGTAGAAGAGTGGTTGATACAACCGTGAGATCCGCTCGTGTTGAGACTGAAGTGATTCCAGTTTCTCCTGAGGATTTGCCTAACGTATGTGTGAGCTTATTTTTTATATTGATAATAGTTTTTGAATGTGGCTGCATTTTATCTTCTTGGTTTTGAGTTAAGTAGCATTTGAGAAAGCATTTCAATTTGATTTTTATCATTGAATGAGACAGCTTATACAGTCTATGGTTTAGGGTTTAGTGAGCAAGTTTTGATGCGCTCAATCTGTGAAGTTTATCTTTTTATTTGTAAAATTTCTTATGTGCATTGATATTTTATGAGCTGATTACAATTTCTGGTAAATTCATTCATATGTAGACACTGCGGTTTCAGTGTGGCTAAAGTTTTTCTTTTGTCCACTTGGTTGTGTTTTGTGTTATGTTTCATGAGTAGTTCCATCTGAATTTATTATATTTTCCTTTGGTTTTTTGTCTTCAATGTGGATTAGAGAGAGGAGCAACTTGAGCGGTTATTGGAAATGCAGCAGTTTGGTGACACATCTGTTGGGGTGTGGTCGAAGCCAACGGTGAGGAGGAAGACGAAGATTGTTTGTACCGTTGGTCCTTCTACCAACACAAGAGAAATGATATGGAAATTGGCTGAAGCTGGGATGAATGTTGCTCGGATGAACATGTCTCATGGTGATCATGCATCACATAAGAAGGTTATTGATTTGGTTAAAGAATACAATGCACAATCTAAAGACAACACCATTGCTATTATGCTTGATACCAAGGTTTGTTTTTTGTTTCCCATTTATTCAAAGTTTTGTTTTTCTCTTACTTCCTTATATCTTCTTTGACGATTTGTTTCATTGTTCTTAGGGTCCAGAAGTTAGGAGTGGAGATTTACCCCAACCAATAATGTTAGACCCTGGTCAAGAGTTTACTTTTACTATCGAGAGAGGAGTCAGCACACCAAGTTGTGTCAGTGTTAACTATGATGATTTTGTCAATGATGTGGAAGCGGGTGACATGCTCCTTGTTGATGGTATGTAGATCTTATTTCTTGGTGTAAAAGTGTTTTAGATCTTCCTTGACATGCTTTTGCAAAGGATCCATTGGCCAAAAATGCACTTGTGTCAATTTGCTTCAATATAATGATGGCTCTCTCCTATGTTTTTAGGTGGTATGATGTCGTTTATGGTGAAGTCTAAGACTAAAGACTCTGTGAAATGTGAAGTTGTTGATGGTGGAGAACTTAAGTCAAGGAGACACTTGAATGTCCGAGGAAAAAGTGCAACATTACCTTCAATTACTGGTTCGACTTTACATTCACCCTCTTGTTTCACTTCTTGTTTTTGTAGATCTTAAGTCTGAATGATCTTTCTTTGATACTTATGATACAAGCAGTGAATTAGAGGGTTAAAGGTTTATTACTATTTACTAAGAATGCAATTCAACTAGGGTTATTGTGAGAGTAACCATGGTTTGTTTAGGTTATTCTCTAGTCTATCTCTATACATATATGGGGGAAGAGAGTTAGAGAGGGTATCGAGTATTTGGTGAGTCTTAGGGGGAGTGGGAGGAGCTTCATTAACAAAATCCTCAGGTCTTTTGTAATTCTGGTTTTGATTATCTATAAAACTCTATTTCCATTTGCTACACGTATCAACTTATTTGTTGTATTTTCTTTTCGTTTCACAGAGAAGGATTGGGAGGATATTAAGTTTGGAGTGGAGAACAAAGTTGACTTTTATGCAGTTTCCTTTGTCAAAGATGCACAAGTGGTTCATGAATTGAAGAAATACCTTCAAGGTAAATACGCGGAAACGATTCTGTCCTAAGTGAATGCTTTACGTTTGGTTCTTCATTATTGTTCCGTTCATAATATCTTCATTACGGATATTTTTCAGGTTGTGGTGCTGATATACACGTGATAGTAAAAATTGAGAGTGCAGACTCCATACCTAACTTGCACTCCATTATCACAGCATCTGATGGGGTGATTTTTTCTTACAACCTTATCTAATTTGTTCTTTCCTTACTTTTATATACCTTACAGTCTAATATCTCCTATTGTGAGAGAAACTGATTGGAGATTTTTTAGTAAAAGAACTGTAGCGACAATGAGTGTTACTGAAATATATATTATGGTTGGAATGGGCCCTGTGCATGTAATTGCCTAATTATATTTGTGTATGTCTTCCAGGCAATGGTTGCAAGAGGTGATCTTGGTGCAGAGCTTCCTATTGAAGAAGTTCCCATTCTTCAGGTTAGCGCTTGCTTCTCAGTTTAAGATAAACCAAAGAATGAGTTTTGCAATTTGCAAAGCAATAGAGCATGTGAAATATTTTTTGTTAAACTGTGTGATTTTATTTTGATATGCAGGAGAGGATCATTAACTTATGCCGGAGCATGGGAAAAGCTGTTATTGTTGCAACAAACATGCTTGAGAGTATGATAGTTCATCCAACCCCAACCCGAGCAGAGGTCTCTGATATTGCTATCGCTGTTAGAGAAGGTGCTGATGCAGTGATGCTTTCTGGAGAAACTGCTCATGGAAAGTAAGTGGCAGATTCTGTTTGTGTAATCTACTGATTCTTTTCGAAGGTTTATATGCACGAATCTAAACTTAATTTGGTATCAGGTTCCCATTGAAAGCTGCTGGAGTGATGCACACAGTTGCATTGCGAACAGAAGCAACCATTACTAGCGGTGAAATGCCACCTAATCTTGGTCAAGCCTTCAAGGTAAGCCGCGTCTGAACTTTTTTTCTGTTAAACTCTGCACCACTTAGTATTGATGTAGAGTTAGTCTAACTTTGCTATCTAATCCCATACTAACAAGATCAATGTTTTATCTCTACAGAACCATATGAGTGAGATGTTTGCATACCATGCAACCATGATGTCAAACACACTTGGAACTTCAACTGTTGTCTTCACCAGAACTGGTTTCATGGCCATACTGCTAAGTCACTATCGTCCTTCTGGCACAATCTATGCCTTCACAAATGAGTGAGTATTCCATGTTTATTCTCTAAAAACAATAACCCTGATTTGTTTTAGGATACTCACTGTAGAGGTTTTGCTTTGCAGGAAAAGAATACAGCAAAGATTAGCGTTGTATCAAGGTGTATGTCCCATATATATGCAGTTCACAGATGATGCAGAAGAAACTTTTGCTAATGCTTTGGCTACACTACTGGTAAATTCACTTCCTCCCATCAAAGGAGACTTAGTGTTGAAAAATAGACGTAGCTTTCGTTTGTGTTTTATTGGGGACTAAAGAGTTGAGTTGGTAACTTTGGATGAAACAGAAGCAAGGAATGGTAAAGAAGGGAGAGGAAATAGCGATTGTACAGAGCGGCACACAGCCAATCTGGAGATCTCAATCGACCCATAACATCCAAGTCCGCAAGGTTTAAAACCTCCCACTCGATATCTTACTCCATCAGTGTCTTTTTATTTATATGTAGAACGGGTTTCCGGTTAGTTTTTGTTGCACGTCTCTTGTACTCTAAAACTTGCTTGTTTGCTGTATCCTCAGTTTGCTTTCCTACGATTTTGTGTTTCTGCAGACATTATTAGCTCATTAGTTTTTTGTGAGACGGATGTTGTTCGCGGCAACATACCAACATTCTTTTGGAAAAAAAAACAAAGAATTTATCTTTATTCGAGGGAGATATGAGAGATATTTTATTCTACCACAGGGAATTTTTTGACTCTTCTATTTCAAAATCTGACTTTTCTAGGATTTAATGATTCCTAATAGCGGATTCCTATTTTGAATTTAATTTCTTAGATGAGTAATAAATGTGTTAGAAATCTCTAATACACACCTATATATATTCTTATTCTAGAGTAAAATGTTACTGTAAAAACTGAAGATGCAACCAAATTCTCAGTAGAAATGTGGCTGCACATTAAGATCTCTTTTTATATATACTCTGTGAGGTTGATATGCATATGCTCTCGGAAATACCACCTTTTGTCCGTGCATTCACATTTGAGTCATCTTCATGATCAGATGCATTAAATGACTATGATTGTAAAAAGGTTATTTTCCTACCTTTGCAGTGGAGAACAAAGTTGACTTTTATTCAGTTTCCTCTGTCAAAGATACACAAGAAATACCTTCAAAGCTAGTGAATGTTTTGCCTTTGATTCTTGTGTGTCCATAACACAACTACAACCAATGACCCTCAGGCTCGTTTTTCTTAGAAATAGGGAACACAAACTGAAGCATTTTTGTATTAATATACGATTTTGTAATAAATACAATGAAATATCTACCGGAAGTCGGTCAATTTATACTCCAACATTTTCATCAAGTCAAAATCGAATTTATACATAAAGATATCGAATTAGCAAAATTCATACACCAATTATAAAAATATGAATAATTTATACAAATAAGGATGACTGTACATTTTAAGCTGATGACATATTATCTACGTCATAGTAAACATATGATGTGTCGTTCACGTCATCGACACTTTTAAATGAAATAAAATATAATAATAAATCAGTACATATTAGAAAAGTTAACAAAAATTAAGATTATTTTGTATGTAATATTCTATATGACCATATTATTTAGTATAAATTTTTTTCAAATAGGATTTTGGGAATTTATGTTTTCAAACGGAAATTGAAAGTTTGTACCATATGATAATTCATTCTCATCTAAAATATGAATTCGAGACTGGGAATGAGAAAAGACATGATATGACGAGATGAGACGGAAATAATGTCCATCCTTAATTTTCATTTCAAGATTTTGTAAAAAAAAAAAATGTCGAATGACAAGACGTGTTTTCCACATCATATGTTTACTATGACATGGTGACAAGTCATAAACTTAAAATATCGAGTCATCTCTATTTGTATGAATTATTCATATCTTTAAGTATAAATTCGTCCATCACTTTAGTTTATATATGATTTCGATTTAATGGAAAAATTGAAGTATAAATTAGCCAGACTACCCAAATTATGATTGTGGCTCGAGTTCCATAAAACTTTTGTTGCAGCAAGAGGGTTCTCATTAAATAGGTTAATATATAAGTAGCTGAACTCTTGATTTAAGAATTCATTCATTTTAGCATATACAACTTTAGTTAGTAAGAGTATATATATAGCCAGGACCCAGGACCACTCGAAATTATTCAAATGTTAATGCAACCATAGCTTTTTCCCCTGTTAACCATCTTCAGTTATTTTATTAACTGAGATTGCATCATCTTGTTGATTTTTATAGGAAGGCAGCAATTGGATAACTAAAACATAGAATAGAGCAAGATAACAATATATAATATTGATTTATTATGATGATTGATGACTGGTAAACTGATAATTACCATCAGTATAAAGAACAATGGGGCTTCTCACGTTATGTGGTCCATCAGACCATATTAGATTTGCAGACAAAGGCAAATTTGGGTCGAGATTGCTACCCGTAACAGTCACTGTGAAAGACTGCTTCTCGTTCACAGACTTCATAGATAGAACACTAGGGGAGACCTCAACGCTGAATTTAGTTCCGTGAGCTGCAAGTACCTTTGATTTGTATATAGAGTTGGGAGCACCTACGTTAGTGACGGTTCTTTTGAAAGTGATGGTGAAAGAGCTATTAGTTTCCGATATTTTAGCCGACATGGAAGGATAGTTAAGGTTTCTTTGTAAGGTTTTTTCAGTGCAATTAGTGATGGCTTCACCGGTGATGAGTTTCAGGACAGTGGCATTGTAGTTCATGCCGCAAAGAAAGGCTATGTGGTCTTGTTTTTCCAGTTCATAGACGAGTCCAGGATTAAGAGCGGCTACTGGGTCGACATGTCCAGCTCCATAAGAAAACTCGGTCGACGCAACACCAGTTCCAGTACCATTCATCGGCCAAGCTGCACGTGAAGATTAATTAAAAGAACGAATAAGAAGAATAAGGTTACTTGTGGGACAAAGAAAGTAGTTTTTTTTTTTTTTTTTTTTTTTTTGAATACCAAGAGGTTTTAGGCAGTCTTTAATTTCTTACCGGTTGTCATGATGGCAGATTGAATCATGGAAGGAGACCATTGAGGGTAAAAAGTCTTGACGTAGGCGGCCACACCTGCAACGTGCGGGCAAGATATGGAAGTTCCGGCAAGTACAGTATAGTTTACACGTCTGGTGTCGTTCTCTTTTTTATAAGGTGGTATAATTGAAGCCACAGGTGAATAGGCAGCGAGGATCTCCACTCCTGGTGCTGTTATATCCGGCTGCAACGTCCATTTTCTCAGGTTAGAAACCAAGAGAGTAATATATAGCAAGACCAAGATCATAAATGTTATAGGTATATATACTTTGAGAATATCAGCAGCAATAGTGTTTGGACCGCGGGAAGAAAAAGATGCGATTGTAGGAACTGCTTGATTAAATATTGCCTCACTTTTCAGAACTGTCGCTTCTGGAGACCTGAGAAAAAACAAACGCAGGGATAAAGACAGATGAGTGAAGATTGTTCCTTACTTTGTGGAGCATTAACTATATAAAATGAATGTATAAAACAGATTAGTGAAGATTGTTCTTTACTTTGTGGAGTTAATGTAAGAGACGAGAGAGTCAAAGCCATCTTGTGATAGAGCAGAGAAGGGCAAAGCGTGGATGGCCGCATAGTCTAGTTCAGGGTCTTTAACAATGCATGCAACAGCTCCCATCGATATCGCTCTTTTCAGACCATCAGAATTACCGCATACCAATATCTTCCCCTTCACCAGTGACTTATCTAGACACCTTGCCAAGCATTTCCTGCAAAAGAGATCATATTCGCAGTTAGAAATATCTTTATCGTCCCAAGTAAGATTGTGTTTCTTGGGGAGAAAGTTACTCGGCAGATTCCTTGTCACAAGCAGATGACAAGGCAGCAGATTTTCCGTACACAAGAGGGTACTTCTTTCCTTTCATATCAAAAGCATCCACTGACTTACCCTGTTGATGAGAAGGAACAGAAGAGTCATTGTTAGCTAAAGATACAAAGATTACTATGAACGTAGAAATAAGAACGTTTCTTGATACTTACGACAAGTGTCTTGCCGTTCCCAAGAACAACTTTGTTGACAAAGCCACGGTTCGTGTTGCTGGCTGCAACGGTTAAGATCCATGGCGCTACTGCTGGGATTGTTCTCGGCGTCGGACCACCATTACCAGCTGATTCCACAGTGAGGATTCCCTTGGCCATAGCGTGGAAAGCCCCGATAGCGGTTGGATCATGTTCGAAGGAGGTTGTATATCCCACAATAGAGATAGTGATGAGGTCAACACCATCGGCGATGGCATCATCGAATGCAGCCAGTATAGCTTCTGAAGTACACCCGTTTATGAGACACACTTTGTAAGCAGCGATTCTAGAGGCTGGAACGGCTCCTCTCACCGTTCCATTTCCGATTCCAAAGAAGCTTGTGTCTGCAACAGCATTTCCACCTGCCGTGGACGCTGTGTGTGTACCGTGGCCAATAGTGTCCCTAGCACCTACACCTGTGTAGTCTCTAGCCCCTATCAATTTACTGAAAAAAAGTAATCCATCTCTGATCACACTTGAATAATATAATTATTTAAAAGAGAGAATTACTTGTTGCAAGTGAAGTTTTTGCCACCGGAACAAACACCTTTCCATTTCTTAGGAGGAGGACCAAAGCCTTTATCAGAGAAGCTCTCGGATTCCGGCCAAATCCCAGTGTCGATGACGCCGATGATAGTATCACTTTCTATGGCCAAGTTTCGCTTTGTAGTCTTTCCTTCCTTTAGCCCCATGAAGTCCCAAGATGCTGTCGTTTGGATTTGTAACTTCTTGCTTGGAAACACAGACACAACTCCTTCCATTTCTAAGAAAAAAAAAACATATATAAATTGTTTTTTGAAAAAATTATCTGACCTTTAAAATCATGTCAACGTAATCAAGGAACACTCACGGGCTACTCTTTCTCGTTCTGACTCACTGAGTCGGGCAGCAAACCCATTGAAACTCCTCTTGTAACTTCTCACCAAACGACCTTCGATCGAACTAGAGTATATATATGTATGTATCACTTTTGATTAGAATTTTCATAACGTACGTAAATTTATTCTAACTACGTGATGATTATATAAAGAATTAAGTCGCACTTTTCTCCGATGACCTCTTGAAGAATACTCATATGATGCAACATTGGTGTGTACTCCCCCCGAGACGGAAGTGAGCCCATGTAGACAACATAAACCTGCATGGATTATCATTATATATGTATGATGGATCATATAATAGGGAGAAACAAAAATCTCGATAATCTTAAATTAAAAGAACTCACTTGTTCATCTGTGACGGCTGAGACTGACCTCAAGAACGCGACAAGGACACATGATAGGAGACCAAAGGAAGTTGCTCGTCTGCCCATCTTTTTTTTATATAAATTGAGTTAAAGGTTATTCTAATTTCTCTGGTTCTATGGAGATCAACATGATAGGATGTATATATATATAGTAGAAATCATGCCTACACCTTGTGAAGAAATAAATCTTAATTTGATTTTTATGATTCTATTTCCAATTATAATTACTAGTATTACCATAATTTTAATGATTTTTGTATCAAATTATATCATTATATGTTGACCAAAACTTTTATTTCTGGTAACATTGTATTTACATTTTTAGGAAACATATTACACTTTTATATGATAAATATATATCTAAGGTTTAAATTTTCACATTAAACTCATTTTCTTTTTGTTTTTCAACCTCTTGCTAAAAACCAAAACATTATACTACAACTGAAATGTTTTTCTCGTTTGTTTTTATTTTCATGTTGCTAAACAATTGACATATATTTATTTTTTGGGGTACAAAAACTATTGACATAATAAGAAGAAATGTAATATGTGAGCTGATACGGATTCAAACAAAAACACTAAACAGAGACACGGAATAAAGTAATTTCTTTGCTGTGTTTATTGATTACTTACAAGGTTTTATACCTATATATTAGTCACTAATTTCAAATTGATATTTTTTAAATTATCAATTATAGAACAATATCCGAACATCTTTTTTGTAAAGACCACTTGTTTGGCAACAAAACTCATGAATTTTGGTCTTCTTTGTCTTCATTTTTCAATATAATTAACATATTCACTAAAAATATCTAAATAACATTTAGCATAATAAAATGTGAGCTGATATTAAGACCGATGGATATGCCACGTGGAAGTGGAGTGAAACGAGCTAATCTAAACACAAGCTAAGGGGTCGGGCGGCTGATAAATATCAAAACCAATTTTGTAACGTTTGAGAGAATGGGAGTTAAGAGGAGGGAGAAAAGGCGGGAAGGATTTGGATTAATCTTTTTTTCTTTTTCTTTTTTTTGGTAAGCAAAAACTTTCTTTGTTCAAAATTTTTACTCATTAGCTAATGGTTATTAAAATTAAAATACTTAAAAGATTTTGTAAATACGATCACATGCTAGTTTAGGAACTCCTCAAATGATAACTTTTGTAAATTTGTAATGAACGAAGTAGGTTTATGGTAATTTTCATTTGCCGCCAAATAAAAACATGGTAATGTAGTTAGGCCTGGGCAGAAATATTTGTATCCGAAATCGGATTCGAAAAACGGATACCAGAGAAAATAGATACGGATAGTAAATTTTTGGATCCGCCGGATACGGATACGAATACTGCAAAAATTTCAGATTGGATATCTGTAATTAGACTTAAACAAATTGTTTTTGGGTTTTTAAATTTTCGTTTTGGACTTAAATTTTTTTTTTTGACTTTTAAATTATTTTTTTGGGCTTACAACTTTTTTTTGGGCTTTTAAAATTTTGTTTTGGACTTTTAAATTTTTTTTAAAAAATGCACAAAAAAAAGCCGGATACGGATATCCGCCGATATCCATTTTTTCTTACGAATCCGGATATCCGGAAAAATGGATACGGATATTGATACCCTAAAAAAGCTAGATATTCGTATCCATAACATGGCTAAATGTAGTTATGCAATAGCTTAGTCGACTACAATTATTTATTTCGAAGGATAAATTTACGAGTATAAGCCCATCTTAAAGTATTAAGTAATATTCTAATAATTAATTGCTAGCATATTTTGAAAATAAAATTTTCAACAATCTTTTGTTTCTTCGCATTTGTATCAATGTTTTCAATAAAATTATCATACGGGCCCATATTTTGCTTCCTTACTGGGCCATTACAAAAATTAGAAGGGCTTAGTGAAATACTATTTTTTCATATTGAACTGTACCCGTTTTAGTATTTGTAGGTATTCACATCTGTTATCAAGTTCATGCAAACAAGGATGCGTGGCCGTGGACTATACCTTTTTAAACAGATAAAACGTGGTAAAAGAAAGGGAGAATTCGAAAAAGCCACAATTTATGAGTGAGATTCAGAAAAAGCCATTTGCTACAATATAATTGAAACAGTTACCCGAAATATCACTGTACATGACCATTATACCCTTCAATCGATATCATTTATTCTTGTGTTGAGCGCATAAAAAAAATGGGGAAACTGTTGCGAAGCAGATGAAGCGCTTGAGATCAAAGACTGTTGCGAAGATAAGCTAAGAGACGATGGCACTGTAGATTGGAAAAATTGAGAGAGAAACACATTGATACTTTTCCAGAAACACATTTTTATATACAAAATTTGTCCATATTTTAAAAATACATAATTTATATTTTAACAAAACTCTAAATTATAGATTTTAACAAAACTAAAAATTAAACCCTAAATTAGCGAACCCAAATCGCTTCCTCCCCGCAGTCGATCTCCATAAAAATAGCTCATCCTTTTTCGAATCTGAAATTGAAAGTAAACGGATTCAAGCAAATCATAAATTTACTTGTGCTCTTTCTCTCTAAAATATCTGATATAACTTTCTCTATTTTTTTTTTTTAAAAGATGATGAAGCTCTCTCTCGTCTCAGCCATTCTGATCATGTCAGTGATGCTCCTTCTTTCCAGTCCCACAAGTACGGAAGCCAACCCAAATGTCAAAGGCGCCACAGGTGTGAAAGTTGTTACCGGTCCGGTACCGTGTACGGAAGACGAGTGTGGTTTTGTCTGTCGCCACCAGGAGCTTCTTCCCTACGGGTGCCCGGGAGTTCAGTGCTTTTGTATCCAGCCCTGATATTAATATTATATAAAGATAATAAATAATTATCCTCCTTTTTTTATTGGCTTGTATTGGTTTGTAGAACTATGTTGTAACAAACCTTTATCGACTAATTAATGAAGAAGAAGTTTATTTCTAATATGGTCATCAATCTCTCTTCAATTTTTCTCTTGATTTCCTTCGATTCTCTTCAATTTCAGCTCTGTTGATTCTGAGACCTTTTGACGTTAATGAAATGAAGTTATTGCTACTTTTGTTTGTATACAAATAAAAACTTTAAACGAAAATTGTTTAAAATAAATTTTAGCAAAATATCAAAATTTTAAAATAAATTAAATTTTAGCATAATATTTAAATTAAATTTTTTATTAGTGATGTATGTTAAATTTGTTTTAGGATAAATTTGTTTTATTAGTGATGTATGTCCTCAGTGTCCAACAAAAGGGTTCCACTCTCACAACTATAGTCCTTCTCAGCTCTTTGAGAGGAGTAGGAGACACATGACTTGACAAGCTGCTCAGCCAGAGCTGACAAGTCTATTTCCTCAGACTCAATTCCTTGCTTGATTTTACTAGGAAGACTAGCGAAGAAATTCTCTGATGACTCTGACATATGAACAGATGCATCATTGTCCTGCACTCCAGATATACGATTTCCACTCAAAGCAATGTCCTCCTCAGCGACAGGTAAAGAAGAGCTAGCCGTTTCTGTATCTTCAGAACAGTTGTTCTTTGTCTCAGTTGGATCTGATTCCACATCCTCCAATGCATTGCAATTACTAGCAGCAGATAAGCTGCAACCTCTGGGTTTACTAATCTGCTTCATCCAGCATTTCAGAAACTTAAATTTCTTCGATTTGCTAAACTTGGAAAAATAAACATCTTCTAGATCGATTTGACCATAATCTTTCACTGATCTGCAGAACTCCTCCCAGCTAATGTCATTAAGCGACTTCAGAATATTTTTTCTTGATTTTCTTTTATATTCGCCACAACTGACTTTCTTCCTGCTATCTTCATGATCAACAGTTTGTGGAGAGACTCCATCGTCAAAAACACAGATTAAAGCTGAGGAAAAAGTGAAGGGCTTGAGAATTCCTGTCCGCAAACTACCATTGCTATTTGAAAGAGATATTAAAGCTGAGTAACCTTCCCTATAGAGATAACTTAACAAGATCTGCCAAATGGGTGATGATCTTTTCGCTACTTTCTCCCCTGTCTCTTGTACTAATATCTGAAGAACCCGATCAGCCCAAAACCCACTCTCCTGCTCCTGATCTTGGTCAGATTCCTGAGAGACTTCATGAACAACAAAAGTATCACAATTATACCTCTCAAGTTCAATAAGATCATTACACATCCTCAAAGCTTTAATAGTAAGTTTGGTGATTCCACTACAAAATTGTTCAATGAGAGAGTCCTGATTGGGTTGCTCACACCTCTTCCCACTAGAAATTTCAGAAGAAGAAAACTCAAGCTCACCACACTTGCATTCCAAAGGCTTACCATTAATATCTTCGATCTCGAGACTAGCCTGAACAGTAAACTTTTGGCTAGTAGATAACTTAGGGCAAATACCAATTGCTGGATATATTAATCCAAAGGGAACGATCGAAGTACCAAAAACAATTGAATCCGTAGAACAATGTCCCCAACCCAATTCTCTAAATCCACTATCGAAAAACCCAGACTTCAATCCAATTTCACTTCTTTCACTAAAGCTATCTTCAGATTTCACATCAATCCAGCTTAATTGAATATCCCTACTATCAAATAACTCATTCACACAGTCAAAAATCTCCCCTAGCTTTGACTTGAACAAATCCAAGTCGCTGAGACACTCACCACCAGACTTAACATCAAGAAATTCAGAAACCCATTCCAAATCCCTAGAAATTGGGGAAAATATCACCACCAAATTCGACCTAACAACATCGAAACCACCATCCGTAAATCCAGGAATCATACCTATCTCCGGATCTCGAACCACTGGCTCCCAAGCGTAATCATAAACGATCTGTCGCAAATTCGCAGAGACATTAACCCCATGAGGCGCCGCCGCGGCAGTAGGTCGAAGTTCGCATCGTTTAACCGCATCGAGAGCACGTCTGAGAGAGACGAGTGTAGGGCTAGGGAGGTCAAATGAAAGTGAAGAAGATGAAATTGAGAGTTCAGAGAGCTTCGAGGAAGACAAGAGGGAAGAGAAAGACGAAAATAAGAACTTGAAAGAAAAGAGAGAAGCGGATAGAGGAGGAAACGTGAGAAGCTTCTCGGCGGCGGAGATCACGACGGCTAAGTATTGCTCCGAATTGGATTTGACCAGAAGAGGATTGAGATCTATGAGAAGCACGAAACGCTGCGTTTTGGAGTATAACAAATCTCCAGCCATTGAAATGAAACAGAGACAACAAAAAAAAGGAGAGATTCGTTTTTAGATTTGGGTTGAAGAAGAGAGGAGAGCAGCGGATATTTTTGGCGGGAAAATATATATTGCTACGTCATTGGAGATTTATTGGGCCTTATTCTTCAAGATTATAAGCCCATTTATAAAATTTCAATCTGGTGACGTGGCAAAAATTGAAGAAGATAGATAGAACAAGATTACGAAAATTTCCTCTGCTTCAAAATCCAGTTTTGTTTCAGATTCTTCTCGATCGATTTTGCCTGAATTTTCCCGGGAAAATCAGGAATTTTCTCGGAGAATTTTTTGGTTATCATGAACTGTATTTATACATTCAAATTTATTCCTTCAAATACTCTATTCCCCTATCCACAATCATCGATACCTGCAAAATTTCTTCACATTTTGAGCTCGAAATCCTCAATTTCTCCCAGATGTCGTAGTTTCGCTTCTTCTTCTTCTTCCTTAATCCGGAGAAAATCTCTAACCCGAGCTTCGTCGAAACCGTCAGACGCAGAGGAATCGTCGGAAACGGAGGACGAATGGCTAAAGAAGCTACC
Source organism: Cardamine occulta (assembly GCA_028015245.1). NCBI lineage: Eukaryota > Viridiplantae > Streptophyta > Magnoliopsida > Brassicales > Brassicaceae > Cardamine > Cardamine occulta. Next base: position 14,573,227 of record CM051390.1, read on the forward strand.
GGAGAAGAACAAGCCACTGTATTCGCACAGCTTACCTTGCATCGAGGCGTGGCTAAGAAAGTTAGGGTTTTATCAAAGCAAAGACGATAGAGCTGTTTGGTTGATTCAGAAACCTGATTGGCACGCTCAATTATCACTTGACGTCACAGATCTTTGCATTAGGTAGTAAGCTAATTTCAATTTTAGTCTCATTGAGTTCTTGAAGTTCGATTCTTTAATCGAATTTTTTGTATGTTCATCCTTCAATAGCATAGAAATGCCTAAAGTATTGAGATGCTGTTGTTAACTTGAAAGCTAGTTTGTGTTAACAATGATGATATTGATTCTAGATAATGTTGTGAAGAAGAGTTTGTTTTAGCCTGGTATAAGTATATGTAGAGCATAGTGTTACGATATAACAACCGATGGTAGTGAATCCTAGTTCAGTATATGTAATGTGGAAATTATATTGAGGATTAGAAGCTAATTTTAATGTCTTTGCATCTCAATCCAACAGACCAAACAAGTAGATACATTGTCTTGATGTCTTTATCATTACTTTTGGAGTTTCAGTGTGTAACAATCTGCCAATTTTGGACTAAGTAGATTTGCTTGTTACGCAGGTACTTGAAAAGCGGACCGGGGAATCTAGAGAGAGACATGGAAAGAAGGTTTAGCTATGCATTGAGCAGAGAAGATACTGAGAATGCCATACTTGGAGGACCTTGAAGAAGAAAGATTTTTGTTGAATATCTTTGTTCTTAACCTATACTTGAGCTATTCCGGTAGTTTTCCATTATATGATGCATTTGCTTCTTTGATATATTTTCTTGAAAAATTGATGATTCTTTAGCAGGTACAGTACCCCATAAACTTAACCTTTCAAAAACTTGAAATGTGAATGTGAAACCGTATTTACAATAGTCAACTAAACTCAGTGTAAGAAAATTTAACTCATCGGTCCTAAACATGAGTTACATTTTGAGACAAAATTTAAGGTTGATATGTTACTTTTTGATTTATCAAACAAACCCCTCTTTCCTGATCCTATATATTCTAAGTTTCTTGCTATATCTAAAACCATCCAAGCATCTAAGCCTAAACCAAAACCAAAAAAAGAAAGGAAAAGGATTAACAAGAAAGATGGGAAGCAGATCTTTTGTCTCAATCTTCTTAATGGCTTCCCTATGTGGTGCCATTTTTGTCACTCAAGGTGTTGCTGCTCAAATGCAAATGCAGCCAACATTTCCAGGACTTTTCCCACCTGGCTTACCTGTTGATCTTATAAAATGTTGGTCCTCTCTCTTCAGTGTTGAAGGATGTGTGCTCGAAATCTCCAAATCAATTTTCTCTGGAAAATTCGAAAATGTTGAAGCTGCATGTTGCAAGGTGTTTTCGACCTTAGATGCTAACTGTTGGCCTCATATGTTTCCGTTGAATCCGTTCTTCCCTCCTCTCCTCAAGGATAACTGTGCACGCATTGTCCCCAAAGCCCCTACACACAACTAAAAAACAAGAATGATAGTTGATCTACACTTTAAATTAGACTAGTTGTTAGCTTTAAAGTCTAATAAGTTTTAATGTTAGTTTTTGTTGGCAAAACGTGAACTAATATCTTATACATCTAATATAAGTTGAGTTTAGCAAATTCCATTCAAAATTTTCCTTATTTATAAGTTGATTTTAACTCTTAGCGATGTGTCTTGGTCACAGTATACAACCACAAATATATAATTGAAAATGAGTTTATGTATCTATCAATCTATCTTATGTGAGAGCTAACATTGGAAAATCCAATAACCACAAAAACCATCCCATATTTTGGTTATTTCCGGTTTTAATTGGTTCCGTTTGTACCGAAATAGTAGCGAGCATTTTAACGTTATCCAGAACGAAGCAGAGTAACGAAGAAAAAAAGCTCAAGGGTCATGGCGATGCTCTTTCTAGCTCCTCCTACACAATGTAGAAGCTTCTGTCCTCTTGTCTTCAATCACCTCTCCGGAGAAACTTCATCATCATCTCGTCTCTCCTTGAAAATCACCGGCGTCGAAAACTGGGTTTCACGTTTCCGGTCGAAATCTCTCAGTTTAGTGTTCTCTGGAGCTCTCGCGCTCAGTTTATCTCTATCAGGTAAGTTTCTTGGTCCCTCCTCTCCCAAGATCATTTCTTTTTCACTCAAGATTGAACAACAGTATCATTTGATTTTTGTACAATAACAATGTCGATATGCTGCTGAAACAATCTTAAATCACAAAAAAAGTTAGAAGCTTTGTGACTGTAATTACTGATTCTATGGCAAGTCATAGTCAGAATTGTGAAATTTTGGGTTCATATTCAAGATTACACGACTTGTCTCTTGTTTTAGTTTGTGGAGGAACTATGAAGAATGCAGATGAAAATTCAGATTCCAATTGTCAATAACTTTGAATCTTATTACAGGTGTGGGATTTGCAGAGGCAAAATTTGGGGTTAATAAACCAGAATTGCTTCCTAAAGAGTTCACTTCTGTCATAGATGTTGCTGGTTTCCTCTCTAATGGTCAGGTATGCCTCTATCAGCATCCATTTTTTGGAGTTTGATTACAGCACTTTGTTCTTGTTTATGTCATATTGAATCTGTTGGCTTATTCTGGGTATGTTATTGTATTTCTGATCTGAATGTTTTCGCCGCTTTGGTTGTTGCTCTTTGAGTAATTACAGGAGAAAAGGATTGCTCAAGAAATTGCCGATCTTGAAAAAGATACAGGATTCAAGCTAAGAGTCTTGGCTCAAAACTATCCCGTTACACCCGGTATGATGAGATATGCTTTGAAAGCAACATACTTTATCTCTTTATAGGTTTTTTACTTGATGACCTTTCTGTGTGTTTGAAACAGGACTAGCAATCAAAGATTTCTGGCAGGTGGATGATAGTACAATTGTGTTTGTCGCTGACCCGACTTTTGGTAACATCCTAAACCTCTTCGTTAACATCCATTGGGAAATATTGTGATAACCGGATTTGAAACAGGGAACATATTGAATTTCAATGTTGGAGCTACGGTTGATTTAGATATACCTCGTAGTTTCTGGAGTCGATTGGCTGGGAAATACGGAAACATGTTTTACTGGAAAGAGAAGGTAACAAGGAAGAAGAACACTCTTCTATCTCGATTTAAACCAAAATGTCTTAACTGTTAACCAAAATGTCTTGAAACTAGGGAGAAGATGCATCCATTGAAGCTGCAGTGATGGCAATATCAAGTTGCTTACGAGAGCCTGTTGGTCGAAATAACTGTGCAGAGATCAATTGAAGTATATTCTCGTAAAAAACATTGTATAGATTGGTATCAAGAAGATACATAATTGTAAGAATGTATCCAAGCCTTTTGTATGATCAATGTTTCCTTTTGATCTTCAACGAAAGCCAAGTTCTAACTTCTGAGGCTGACCGTGATGGCGGAAGTGGCATGAGCTAAGAACAGAGCAATAATTCCGTGTTTTATAATAGTTAACAACTTAAATTTGAATTTTCAAAAGGAGAAAGAAAAAGCCTTTTTATTGAAATTGAAATGAATGTGACAGAAAGTGAATTTGAGAACACAAGGAGAACTATGTTTCCGTTAACATGAGTCCATATCTTTAAATTATAACTAAACAGTTTCAATAGGTAGTTATATCTCTTTAGCTGTGATTTGACTTGTAAGACTAATCCACCAAACCACCTTAAATCCGGTTTAATACCTTAGCTGTGGTTTGAAACTGAAGTAAGTGGGTCAAAAGAAAATTATAACGTTCACATTCTTCTGTTTTAAATCTTGAACAATAATAACACATTAACACATTACATTTACATTACTCAACTCAGTTTAATGTAGAGAATTTAATACATTAAATCTAAACATGAGTTACATTTTTAAACAAAAACTTTAAAAATGATCTGTTACATTTTGAGTTACTTTACGATCTTCCTATAAATTCTAAGTTTCTTCCTATATATCCAAAACCATCCAAACATCTAAACCTAAACCAAAACTAAACAAAACATAAAAAGGATTAACAAGAAATATGGGAAGCAAATCTTTTGTCTCAATCTTCTTAATGGCTTCCGTATGTGCTGCCATTTTTGGCACTCAAAGTGTTGCTTCTCAAATGCAAATGCAGCCAACGTTTCCAGGAATTTTCCCACTTGGCTTACCTGTTGATCTTATAAAATGTTGGTCGTCTCTCTTCAATGTGGAAGGCTGTGTGCTTGAGATCTCCAAATCAGTTTTCTCTGGAAAATTCGATAATGTTGAAGCCGCATGTTGCAAGGAGTTTTCGGCTTTAGATGCAAACTGTTGGCCCCATATGTTTCCGTTGAATCCGTTTTTCCCTCCTCTTCTCAAAGATAATTGCGCGCGAATCGTCCCTAACTCCCCTACAGACAACTAGAAAGCAAGCATGATTGTTGTTCATCTACACTTTTAATTAGACTAGTTGTTAGCTTCAAAGTCTAATAAGTTTTAATGTTAAATTTTGTTGGCAAAATGTGAACTCATCATCTCTTTCCAGAGCTCTATATTCTCAATTTTCCCATTAAGTAAATTTTAGCAAAATCCATTCAAATTTTTCCTTATTTATAAGTTGATTATATAAACTCTTATCAATGTGACAATGTGTTTTGGTCACAAGCCACAAATATATAATGAAAATGACTAAATGAGTTTATTATCTCTTAAGTGAGCTAACATAGGAAAAATGATAGAGAATGTTTTGTAGTCTGCTTTTATAGTAAGAATGTAGAGATATTTGAGGGGTTTGGTACCTAAGTTCCCATGCTCATATTAGATTGCCTGATTATGGTGGAAAGATAGCGGCTTTGTTGGAAGATGTTTTGCCGTTTAATGCCAGCTATAAGAACATGGTTTGGTATACGGAGACCGCGCTTGAAAGGCGCAAATTTCACAAAATTTGGGGCAAAGTTGAGTGGTTTGATCATGTGCTTACAGTCCCTATAACATGTGTTTTAGAGAAGATTCTTAATGTTACTGTTTGATGAACACGTCACAAAGCTTGAACGTGTAATCTTTTGGTAACATGCAAATATGATGAATGACTCTGTCTCTTGTTTCACTTCTAATCATTTATGATGTCACTTGTTGATTGATGTTTATTTTGTGAACCAACATGTCAACATATCTCAGTCAATATATTAGTACATAGGAAACGAAATGACTCGATTCTTAGGCATGTGTTTCTTGTCTTTTCGTGTACAAAAATAATTTCCAAATCGGGTTAAATAGATTCATTCAATCAAATCACATACGTCTTCAAGCCAAAATACCTACACATATCTTTCTTTTCTCAGAAGAATAGGAACGAGAAGGCAAACCAAGTTCTATTGATTCTTCTTTGTAGTGGGAGTAAATGACTTAGAGCTCTGAATCTGATCATCTTTAGATGTTTTGATTATAAACAGAAGCGTTTCCACAAGCATAGCCAAAACTAATCCAAGAATCCCACCAGCAGCACTCTGAAAGTAGAAAACAAAACAAATCCGAAACAGTCATGATTCAAAAAGTCTTCTACTGTTTTCTGAATTTTTTTAACAAAATGGCTTACCAGAGCAGGGTTGCGGTTGAATAAAGCTCTGAAAGAAGCGTAACCAACCAAATATCCAGTGAACATGGTAAGACCAACGTGTAAACCTATTAAGATGAGATTGCAAGAAATAACAAAAAATCTTCAGAGACCTATGTATTACACTTCCCCAAGAAAAAAAAGTAATTCAAGAACAGAGCGAAAATGCTTTACCAAAACCAAGCTGATCTTTGTAAGACGAAAAAGGCTCTTCGACTTGTTTCTTAGGTGTTATATCTTTAACAAGCTCAGCGTATTCTTTCCTCTCTGCTATTTCTCTGAGCTTTACCAATCTCAATTTCAGTTCTTCACTCTACCAAGAGCAAAAATCATATCAAATTAAACATAGAGAAAATGGCCACACATCAAGAGGCTTAAACATTGTTAGGACAAACTTCAAAAAAATGTAAACAAGAACCATTTCTTCGGTTAGGCTCAATTAATCAGATTAACCAAACAGAATTTAGCATATTTGGATTTGAATACGAATCAAACAAAAAGTACAAACACACAATTTTTGCTCATTTTTGACTAAAGGATAACTACAAATTTTCCATAAATTCACCTAAAGATAAGCTCTTTTGTTGCTGGATTGTTCGAGCACGATAACTCTCATCTATATAAGCTCTTTCAATGGCAACTATTTACAGCAAACTAAAGAGCAGAAACAGAATCTAATTACTTCAAATTTCGCTGGTATAGAGAAGAAAATCTCCACAAAGATTGTAAATTGAAAGCTGAATCGAGATTCACATACCTTTTCTCTGGGTTTGGGACTGGTGAAGACGAAATCGGAGCCGGAGAAAATTCCCAACAAACCGGGTCTGGTTAAGGGATCGGATCCGGTCCATATAGCGCGGAGCAATTTGTACGGAACGGTGTTCCTCGAGCGCAGATCAGAAGCAATTCCTCTGAGTTCCTCGGAGAGACGATGATCACCGGAGGCCAACGCGAGAAACGACCGCATCGGTTCAGTGGCGGAGATAATCAGACCAGAGCCATTTTTCGGGTCGGGTTGATCCATCTTTGATCGGGTCCAATAACTGACGTTGTTCAGAGACGGGTCGCGATGTTTTAAACAACGTCGAAAGAACATATATTTATGGATTAGCTCCCTTTGTTTTTATAAATATCAATAAAATGTCCTATACTTTATTTTGATACATAACACTCCAAACTTAATCTTGATGTCACGCTAAGCTTCCAGTGTCTTACGATTATTTCTTATCACTAAAATCGGAACTATTTTGGCTGTGGATGTAATTTCTTGTTTCATGTTATAACTTTGTGCAATTAATATGAAATTGTTTTAGCCTTTAAGCTTTTAGCTCAATCGGGAAAACCTGAAAGTAAAAAAGAAAAAACAAGGAGTCTTTATCCGACGTGGCAATATTTCATACGTGGCGTTACAGTAGCACGTGTGTGTTACTCGAATCACGGCTATGAAAGCTTGGAATGGGGTATAATTGTAAATAAATGAAAAGTGAGTCAGTAAAAATATTCTATTGCTGTATCTATCTTTTTGAGTTTTCGGTTTCTCCAATAATGGATCTCTTCTTCCATTTCTGTTATTTTCCCTAGAAAATTCAGCAAACCCTAGAGAGCGAGAAAGAGAAAGAGAAAAATCTCATTGAAACAGATTACGCAAAGGAAAACAGATTATGGCTTTCTAAAGACACAGAGAGAAAAAAAAAAAACTCTGATCTTCATATCTGATTCGATCGATTATCGCAGCATTTTCCTTTGTTGCGATACAAGAATCCGAAAGAAAACCTAACGATTTGGTTTTTTTCTTCTTCTTCTTTTTGAATTTTGCTTCGATATCCATTGAATCCATATTCACAAAAGGATGATTTCAAATCCAAGTCTCTTATCTTACACTTGCATAGCGAAAGGAAACGTAGTTCTCGCCGAGTTCGTTTCCAAGGCAGAGCCAGGAATCGAAGCAGTAGCGTTACGATGCATCGAGAACACACCTCCTCATCATTCAATGTTTTCTCATACAGTTCGTAAGAAGACTTACACATTCGCAATCGACGATGATTCGTTTGTGTATTTCGCGATTGTAGACGAAAGTATGGAGAAGCCTGAGTCGTTCTGGTTATTGAATCGGTTGAGATCAGTAATGGAAGATCTGATTAGAACCGGATCAGATTCGGAGACGTTGATTAATCCGGTTTCGCATTGTCTTCAATCGAAGCTTGATCCGATTTTCGCGGAGATTGTTTGTGGTGGTGTTGATGTTGATTTGGAATTGGATATGGATTTGGTTGGATCTCCAAGGAGTGTAGCGAGAGAGAGTCGAAATCCGAGTATTGATTCATCTAAAGGAAGAAGAGCTTCGTTGATGCCACTTTTGGGGAAGCCATTAAATGCGTTGAAGAAGAAGAAGAGATTGCATAATGAAGCAAAGGGAGAAGATTCTAGTGATGTTGATTCGATTAAGGAGATGTCAGAGAAGAAACTTGAGTTAAATGGGAATGGGAATAATGGAGTCTTACGCAAGGAACTGAGAAATGGTTTGTTAAGTGATCATCATCATAGACAAAAGGCTAAACAGATATGGAAGAAACATGTTTGGGTGGTTTTGATGTTTGATTTCTGCATTTGTGCTATTTTGTTTGGAATCTGGCTTTGGATTTGTGAAGGGTTTCAATGCATTGATGGGTAAAACTAATCATTCATCAATTTCTGTGTACATCTTCAATTTTTTTCTGGGTTTTCTTTTATTAAGCAAAATTCATCTGGGTATTCGTTTTCTGGATCGAATCTGATCTTTTTTTTCTGTGTTCTTGTCAAAAAATTTATTTTTATCTTGTTGATTTTTAAAAGTCACGAAAAGTGTTGTTTCCAGGAGGAAACTAGGGTAGGTTGAATCCTGGTTTACATGTTAGTGATGTTCATTTTATTGTACTTTTGAAGTTAAATCATTTCACAAGCTAAATGTGTGTTTACACATCTTTCTTTATCTTTTTTATTATATTTTCTCTCGTGATTCTTTCGTTGTTTATTCCATAAATTGTGCTGTGATGGAACGTGGGTCACACAATAATGGAGGACAAAGAAAGATGGTTTCAGATCCAGTCATACGTTAATATTTTACTAAATATATACATTGCATCTATGGTCGGCGAATTTAAATATAATATTCCAAAGAAAAACTACAAAAATGAAAGTCATTCCACTAGTTAAATTTAGATGCTGTAAAATCTGTAAAAGTCTAAGGCTTACAGTAGAAAGATGATTACATTACAGGCAACATAAGTGAAAGACGAAGAGAAACAAAGGGGGAAATGTAAAATATGTCTCAGTCTCAATCTTAGCCACAAGGTGTGAGTTTCTTGTTACCTGCACCACGAGGATTATCGTCCTTCCAATCATCGAAAGCTCTAGCTTTCATTACAGCTTCCTCGTCTTCATCATCATCTTCATCGTCCTCTTCCTTTCTTCCCAGAGGTTTATCATTGTACCATGAGGTGGTTGCTTCTTCAATGGCTTTTTTCGTCTGCTCTTGCCAATCATTCATTATTGTCATCTCTGTTAACCCAGCATCCTCTATGCTCATTGTCGGCATCCTACAAACCCCAAGTTTAATCGCCTTTTTTTTTTAATCTAAAGAGGGTATAAGATTTTGTGATATTGTGTTTACCTGTGACTTGGTTGGAAGACTTGAGCTATCATCCTCTCTCTTTCTGTAGAGAGCGGTCCACCCACAATGCTTGCTGGACCAAAAATAAGAGGCTGGTGCTTGTGTTCGTGACCTTGTGATACTGAAGCTCTTCCTTCTAACACATCTTGTGCAAACGTGGCACAAGTGATTGGTTGTGCCGGTTTAGAGTACTGTATCCTCGTAGCAGCATCTCTGTGCCAGGTTTCAGCTTTCTTTGTGCGATCATCAAGAGCATCCTGAGAAAACTCATCTTCTCCATTCTGATCAAAGATCATAAGAGATTTTCTTAGTTTATATGTATATCGAAGAGTTCTTTAGCATGTTAAAAACCAGCACCGAGGTAACCGACCTTCAACTGTCTTTCCTTTATTGCAGCGAGCATTTCCTCTTCTCTCTTTAGCATTTCCAACAGATCAATAGCCTGTAACCAAGTTCAATCATCAGATCAAGCCACAACTCGTGCAAAACCATAGGATTCCAATACATGATTTTTAGACAAACCTTACAAATTGCCAAGTTGATTGTGGAGAGCCACGCCTGCATAGAAAAGCCATAACACAACGTTTAGAAGAAAATCTATTTAGAAAAAAGCAGTGAAACAAAAAGTGGGACAAACCTCTCTCTCTTTTTCGCTGTCATCGTCTGGAATATCTTCTTCTCCAGATTCAATCGGAGTCGACAAGGCAGCTGCTTTAGTCGAACGTCCACGTCTCTCCTTCCTCTCTTTAATTTCAAGAAGCTTTGACTCTGCAGCCTTTTGACGTTTGAACCGAGCTATCTACAAAGTATCATAATCATAACAATAAAACACAGCAAGTCTTAATTCAAAAACATTACACTTTGTCTCGCTAGAATATAATTAAAAGAAACAGGGCTGAATCTACCTTGAGAGCCCTTCGATCTGCAGGTGCACCAGAAATTCCTCGCGAAGAAGCTTCCAACTCCTCATCCGGAACAAGTTCCATTGCCTCACAGAACGAGAAAAACTCCTACACACAACAAGACTATACATTAATCCAAAAACATCCAACCAAATACTTATTCCTACTAGCACTAGCAGCATGCAAACACTGAGCAGAGAACTCACCTTCAACTTTGCATAAGAGGCCTTCACAATCTGAATCCGGTCATCCTGTATGATTTTCTCCATCAACTCCGCAAGATAGTAAGGCACCTATAATCACAAGAAAATCTATCCTTCTTCACTTTACAGAAATATCAACTCAAACACACATACAATTTTATGATCTTCACACAGAGTAACTGGTAAGTCCAATTGAATAGTGCACAATCCAAATGTCAGACTCTAAATTTCGAAGTTCAGTAGCCATAACTAAAAGCAATAGGACCATCTAAAGTTCTTCACTTTCAGAGATTCACATCTTTCCTAACCTAATAACAAGGCCAAACAAAAGAAGCTCGATTGCAGAGAAATTTACCAAAAGATACTTGAGATTGTTCGTGCTAATATCTTCTTTAGTCTCATTAGACGAGAACAAACCCAGTTTCCCGATCATATCTTCGCACTTCTGTAACATCTCACATCCTTTCTTCACAAGATCCTAAACAAACCAAATAAAAAATTAGAACAAAGATATAATGTCCAATTCAGTATACTTCACGATTCGGAATATCAATTTTCAGATAAACCCTAATCGAATTCGCTATACAAAGTTAGAAGCTTCCACCTGATCGGTACCAGACTCTGAAGCCTTTAGATGAATTTTCCTTGCTTGCTCGAACAGCGCCGATAAAGGCATTTCCTCCATAGCCAGACCACCCATGAAGACGAAACTATAATATCTCAAATTCTCAAAGAAAAATGTTTCCTGGATTCAAGTTTCTTCGAGAAATGGATCGGTGAAGTCTTCTGAATATTTTTAGGGTTCTAAATCGAAATCTGACGAATTTACCGAGTACAGAGGAAAATGTTAAACTTTGAAGAGCTTTATAAATAATATACGGCTGAGATCTTGCCGCGTCAAAGTGAAAAAGAAAATTGGAAAACTATAAGCCGTTAGATCTGTGGATAAACCTCTAACCGACTCAGTCAAAGATCATGTGATGGCGGGTGTAATGGACAAAATGAAAAAATAAAAAAACAAAATTAAATTTTATTTTTTTTAATTAAATATTATCAAATTCTTGATCCTCAAATTCTCAAAGAAATCGATAGGAAAAAGAAGATTAACCGAATGGATTCAATAAAAAAAAAACGGATCCAAAGGTTTAGGAACATCCAACAACTAAACGAAAGTGAAGAAAAAGAACTTGAAGCTGAAATCAAGAAGTGGTGCCGAATCGAATAAAACAAAGCAGAAGAATGAAGAAGTTGAGCAAAAATCTTAACATTCAAAAAAACAAAAGGTTGAGCAACAATCTGCTTAGATACTAAATTGGACACATACGAGAGAGTGAAAGATAAAAAATAGAAATGAATTGATTGAACTTATATGTATTTGACTGATACACATCTCACTCTACATAGCTTGAAGAAGAAATGAATTTGATTGAATCCACTGTACTAATACTCTATACACTACACAGTACAATATTCCCATTTTCTTAATCTCTCACGTACACTCACGCAGAGAACAACAGCCTCCTAAGCCTCCAATGCTAGCGGGGATGCTTCAATTATAATTGACCTGAAATGAGAACTGTAAGTTCATTGTCAAATCTAAATAAGGAGATTAGCAAGTATAAGGCTGGTTCTTACGGTGATTGCGCCTATACGGTAAGACAGAAACTCAGTTGCGGTAATATTGATGGCCTTGCAAAGGGAAGCGAGTGGCGACTTGGCTGAAAAGGTTTAGATATATACGTTAACAAAAATTTGAAGAGTAAAAATTAGTAGTAGAGGATCTTTAGGAGAAGAACCTGAGCAATCCCAGAAGACAGGTCACCAGCCATTTTTTCAAGTCAAGCTTCAGGGCAGAATTGAAAGGGGCCAGGAACTCAGATAAGATTATCTGATATACAAGGAATAAAAATAAAGTTAATACGGTTTAGGGATACATAAGAGAAGAAAACGAAGATCAACGTTGTGTTCACTTGTACAGGAGACTTGCCTGACATATAATAGTTAAGGCTATTATAATGAGAAACATATTGTCTCTAAGGATTTCTTTGACGGTTTGGTCTACACTTCGGATTTCAAACTCACCAAACACCTGCATTTTTCAAATTCAAAAGAGGGAAAAAAATATAGAAGAAGGCAGAGATGAGATGATCAGCTTATTCTCAGATGAACGCTAATTAAAAGAGTTAAGATAAATCAGGCATTACCAGGTAGAAGACAAAGCAAATAAACATAAATGTGTTCTTCATTTCTTCAGCATAACCAGAATGACCATGCGTCAGCTCAAGTAGCCTATCAGACTTTATGAGCACCAGCGATGCCACTAGGAAAAACACCTGTAAGAGAGTATTCCATGCCAGAAGCATTAGTTAGATGTCTCCAAGTTGTTTTTTTTTAATGTTCACACATGACAAATTAAAGGATTTTAGGCAATATACCTGTACCACCAACTTGGACCACATCGTCTTAGTTATAAGAGGGTCTCTGAATAAACAAAACGAAAAAAGTATACAAATGTATGATCAGTTTGTGTAACCAACTGTTTCTTTCAGGATTTCAGCATCGATACAATAATGTCTCTTTGACTTATTAATCAAATTTTATCCTTGATCCTATTCAGATTGTGTACCTTATACCAACCGGTGGCTTTCCCATTAGTTGGTGACCTGTTGGTCTGTATGCCAACGCTAATGCTCCAAAGATGTCGATAATAAGATTAAGCAACAGAAGCTGCATCAGGGAAATGCAAAACATGGGTTAGGAAAAAGGTTTCCAGTCGTGGAACAACTGAATTACAAGACAATAAAGTAATTAAGGAAAGACATTTTCTAACCTGCACGGCATTAAGTGGAAATGCATCATAAAAGACAACCTCAACCACACAGATAGCCATGGCTGATACATTGACAGTGAGCCGGAATAGGACACATCTCTGAATATTGGTGTACAGATACCGACACCATTGAATCACCTGCATTATCCAAAACAAGACTCTAATATCTTCTTGGCACAATCAAAATGATTTAAACAAAAGGTCAAAGGTTTGCTCATCAGTATTATATGCATTCTATAAGAATGCTACCTGCCTGGCTGGACAAGTTCGTCATTTCAACCATGCATATAATAAACTAACCTTGACAATCGTAGCAAAATCGTCATCCAGTATAATGATATCGGAATTCTATTTTGCTGCTGCTGTTCCTCCAATTCCCATTGCAAGGCTAACATCCGCCTGTGCAAGAAAAAGATGAATTTTGGGTTGTAGTGATGATGGATATATCTTCAGTGTTTAGAATTCATATTCTGTTTGAAACCGTGAGATGAGTGTTTGAAGTTTACATACCGCCAATAGTGTCTTTGGATCATGTATTCCCATCCCAGTGGCTGCAACTACATGCCCTCTTTCCTTCAGTGCTTTGACCAACAGAAGGATGTCGCTGGGAGAAGATTGAGCAAGTACCTTCACATAGAGTAGTGTGTTAATTTATGGCTCAATCCAGTCGGCTAAGATAGACCTATAAGAATTTATGTCAAAATAGTTTCTTATCAGCATATAGGTGTACAACAAGGTCTAACAGTGTGACAAGTGACAAATGATACTGAATCCAATTTATCTAATCCCATGATTCCGCTAGTCGATGTATCATGATGTGCACAGATGAATTTATATGTTAAACCATAAATATATAAGAATGGATTCATACTAAGATGTCTCCAGCTATCTGCTCTCTTTCTACATCGGAAAGATTACGAAATTGAGCTCCTGTCTTTATATTAAGGCCAGATTTATCCCTCACTATCCCACATTCCATAGCTATTGCTTGTGCAGTCAAAACGTCATCCTCCGTCACCATGCAAACCTGAAAGTCAACATCTCTCACTTAGAAAGGTGTCACCGCATATTGTAAAGTACCTAATAGCAGGTTGGTGCTGCCACACAATTTATAGCAACTCATAAATTATAACTACACCAAACTCAGTTAGAGAGAACAAAAATTCAGAACGTGGAGAAAATATCTCTCTGCCAATAAAACAGGTAGTAGCATAACCATAAAAAAACCAAGACGGCACCTTAACACCTCCGGAATTGCAGAGTTGAATCGCATCCCTTGTGCCTTCCCGGCAAGGATCCTGCATGTTAATCAAAACATTGAATAAGTATTGATAACAGAAAAGACTTTATAGGCTTTGAAGTTTGCAGAAAGTGGAATAAGGTAGCAATTCTCGTTGATTCAAACTTAAGTTTTAGAATGAGTGCTGAAAATATTACCTTTATACCAATAATAGCCAACAAAATAAGGTTTCGAGGTAGTGTAGAAAGCTCCTCAATCGTTGGAAGACTTCCCAGTTCATAGGGTCGATAAGCAAGTGCAGCACAACGCATTCCTCTCATACACATGTTTTTTATTGTTTCTTCAAAAAACTTAAGAGAGAATGAACTTTGTATCAAAACTTGAACAAAGAATAATAGTGTATTTGTGAATTAGTCATCCATGCTCATAAACAAACCTTTCGTTGCTGTTCATCAATAGCTCTGGGATTGCTGGCCTCATCCAAATACTCTTCGCATGAACTCAGAATAATCTTTGCAGATCCTTTCCAATGAACATGGGCTCGTGTACCAAGCTAGAAATGAATAATATAAAGAAAAACAACTATATAAAAATCAAACATAGCATAAAATATGCAGACAGATTTACAGTTACAAAACAATTCTAGAGTTCTTTTAAAACTGGGCCGGAAAATCTGTGTCAAGTGATAACAATGAGATATAGATGTATATGTGTGTGTATAGACAAGAGCATTACCTGCAATGCAACGCCTCCGTATTTCTTGTTTGGATTGAATGGTATAGTATGATGGACTAATGATGCTGACCTCACATCATCAAATTTCATTCCCAACTACAAAACACGAGTAACTAACGGTAAGTAGTTATAAACTTAATAGCTATAGTAATACTAGAAAGAAACACAACCTTGTTCCCCAAGCTAAGAATGGCTTGTTCTGTTGGCGATCCATAAACCTCTGGTTCAATGACTCCCTATAAATAATTATGAACTTATTAGGAATAATTCATATTAAAATAATCATACTCCAGGAATCTAATCAAATAGTTTCTGCCCAACTAAATACTGTGTCCAGGACATAATTACCGTTTCAAGAACAACACTGCCATTTGTGTTGTGGGCAATGCCTTCTATGATTAGGTCCTTAAGAAACGTGGGCAATTGTGAAACATTATCCATATCTTGCATTCTTTTTCCTCCAGCCCAGACATCAACCACCGACATCTGCTTAGCAGAAAATGAATGCTTAAATGGGTACTCAGGAAGGAATATAGGAAGCAGGAAAGAGCTGGTTGCACGGAAAAGAAAACACTTGCCTGATTTAAAGTTAAAATTCCAGTTTTATGACACAATATAGTTGTAACAAATCCCATTCTTTCACATGCAGAGAGGGTCTGCACCTGAAAAACATTTACAGAAGTTTAACACATGTTGATGTTTCTAACGACATTGAAGAATTTGGAATCTAAAAAAGTAGAATACCAAGGCTTTGTCTGTCATCATTTTTCTCGTTGTATTTGCAAGGCTGATGGAATGAGGAAAATGTTAAGATGAGAAACATGAAAAGGTAACTGCAATGACAAAACTAGAAGTATGCATACTTAAGGTTATGCCACACTTCGAATATCAATAAAGTGTGCAACCAAATTACCATACTACTTTGCAACATTTGCCATAAACCTTGGTATTCACCAGCTTTTTCTGATATGTATATTATTTGAAACAAACTAGAAAAATGAGACTTACTTCACTCGAACAGCTATAGAGAGTCCAACAGGCACTGCCACTATTACTGTCCCGATCTGAAAAATCAGCGACAAGGTTACAAAAAATGCCATTACTGTAGCTGCAAAGGTAAAGTCAGCATTCCCATACCCCAAAACTCAGGGAAATGATCACAAATTCTGTTGCTTCATCAGCAGTGGTATTTCCAAGGATAAACATTGGATTTCCATCTGATTTTTTGGTCTGACCATAAAAGTATCTGGAATTAAAAGCGTTGTTAGGTTCTTATTGTTAGGATGGAGCTGAAGATCTTAGATCTGGATGCAGAACATAAGCGTGATGGGTACATCGTAAAAAAGACAGACTTACAGACATAATTGAACAATACAGGCGACTGAAGCGAACAAAACAACTAAGCAGCTGGCAGAATTTGCAATCCATTTTACGTATACCTAGTAAAGTAAATCACAGGTGATAAATGCGCAAACTATCATAGCTAGATAACCAGGAATTAGTGTTCATTGTTGAATAAAACAGACCTGAAAGAGCTTTTCTTCATCAGTCTCATCTGCAATCTCCATCATCTTTCCCCATTCAGTATTCATTCCAACACTTGTAACCTAAATACAATCCATATTTAGAATAAAGTGAATTAAAAGATCACGAATGGTGTACAGAGAAAGCAGGCACGGCAGCCAATCTTCTATTTGATAAATAATTTTTTTATTTTTCCCACCAAAAACAATCCATATTTAGAATCTTCCAATGATAGAACAGAATGTCGACCACTCTAGTGTCAAACTTGCATACACAAACCATTGAAATTGCAAGTTGCAAAAATATGCTACAACGGGAAGCCAGATTCTTGCGTGTAAGAAACCAATGCAGCTCCTTTTAACCATTGGAGAAAGCTGGCTTTTCCTAGGAGATGTAAAATTTTGAAATGCATTTTTCCGTTCTGAATTAAAGTATGTTTTTTCCTTAAATCTATGTTTCAGAATTTGTGTTTTGCACCCTCCACAAAAAAAACAATTCTAGCTTACTTCTTTTATCTCAACTTCTCTTTTTCCAGATCAATAAATCTAGTTCTTTACTGATAGTAAACAAACTCTAATGCCTTGCTTATCTTTTTTATGGCACTAGAAGAAGAGACAACAATGAGTCAAAGAAAGAGATGCTGTTTCAGAAACACGAAAAAGCTTTCAATGCAGAATTCTTTTGTTGCGGAGTCTATTGTGGTTATATTCTCATCTATGTCAACGTGGCTTATCACTTTCAACAAAGGCCTCATGATCTTTACTAAAAGAAGCTATAACATATGTCTATGAGATGGATGTGTCAAACACAAATAAATTAAGAGAGGTATATCGAGAGCTTACCAGCATTGTACCTATGCCCTCTATCAGTTTTGAACCAGATAATAGGAATGGATTCTTTTGAAGATCTTTACGAACCTGCTAATTGAAAAGATAGATTAGAAAAACAGGAGAGGTAATGATAAAGCTCATCAACAGGGGTACATCATACAATTTCGTGTGAGCCAGTAATTTCTTGCTCGTCAATTTTCAATGAGTTTGCACGAAACAAGACACCATCTGCTGGTACCTACAGCATTGCTCATACTTCAGACTGACTGTGAAAGTCAAGATAAACAATGACTACAATTAAAAATATGATGCTTACCTGACCACCATTCTTCAGGGGTATGATATCGCCCACAACAATATCATAAATAGAAACCCTGACTCTTTTGCCACCTCTAATAACCTGCAACCAAAAATTCCAGCACAAACAGTGGGCAACACCATACACAAATGACGAAGAAAACCATCAGCAGAAACACACCTCTACGTATACGTTTCTCTTCTCTTCAGTCGACTTTTCAAACTGACGAGAGTGCCAGTACTCGGTGCTAGCTGCAAAACGGGAGACAAACAAAACAAATCAGATTGTTTTCATATTCTCTCGTCTGAGAATTGAAGTATGAACTGAAGATCATCAAATATAGTAGTACGATACCTCTTCCAAAGATGTAAAGGACAATGACAAAAATGATGCAAGCTTCTTCATACCATCCATTTTGGATAGCCTGCAAGTGGCATAAGAGTGAGATACACAGGAAATAAATACACAAGACTGAAGAGCCCAAATCTAAAAGACAAAAAGCAAGCCACATGATAAATGGCTAAAGAAAAGGATGAATCTACACCAAAACAACAATGTAATTGGGAGAGAAGAAAGCAGAGCGATCAGGTAATCCTAATAATGTCAAAACACAAATACAAAAGAAAAGTGAATAGATCATCTAATGTTGTAGAGAAACAACTCACATTTATTTTTATTTGCAGCAGCAGCTTTATCACAGTAGCAAGCGTGATAACCAGTGGAAGAGGAAAGTGGCTAGCTCTCCAGAGAAAGCTCTACAACAACCAACCAACGGAAAATTGAAAAGCTTTGCCACTAATAAAGATGTAAAAAACCAAACTTTCTTGTCTAATCAAATGTTCATACCCAGAAAGTCTTTCCCTTTTTGCAAGGGTATGTGTTAGACCCAAATGTCTGCTTCCGTTGCTTTATCTCATCGTCACACCGAGCTATGCTCTTTTTCAGGTCAGTCTTCAGCAGAGTTGATAATCCTTCAACCTTTGTATCATCAAATGGTATAAATTAGGGAAATCATAAGCAACGAAGTATATAATCCACAGATACGAATTAAGAAGTTATTAGAAGTGTTTACCCCCTCATATCGATCCAAAGCTTCAAGGGAACGATCCTTGTGTAGTTGAACGAGTTCGTTCAATCTAATATCAAACCCACCACCAGAAGTTGGGGTTGCAGGTACATCAACTGAAATTTCTGGGTGAAAAAATAAAAAAAACTTTCGACTTGAAAATTTTTAGTTGCAGGCCTATGATAAGTAAGTCGTACTTTTAGAAAGATACAAATTTATGATTTTTTTAACAGATTTTTCATAGATTTGTTCAAAAGTTATGATTAAGATAATATATTGACACTAATTTTCTGCATAAAATAAAATAAAAATTTGTTATATCCAAAAGAAACAATTAGTTTTATTTATAAAATATATATTTTTTTAAATTAAGCATTTTCTCAAATTTTCTCTTGGAGATGGAATGACAAGTTAACCCCTAAAACCATTTCCATTGGTCAAATATATGGGTGTCTTAAAGCGTGGGGCCCACAAAAATGTATTCAAATGGTGTTTTCCGTGTCTCTGCGAAGACATTGGTTCTTCCCCGAAATCGCCACGTGTCACGGCGTGATTCGTCGAGATAATAAAATATTAATAAATATAATATTATTTAAAATTAAAAAAAAAAAAAAATCTCGGGAAGACACCGAGATGGAGTATCACCGATGGTGATGCTCTAATAGTTCTTTATTTTGGGTAAAAAGTTGTGATGAAAATCACCACGAATTGAATTAACCAAACCCAACAGTCCGATTTGGCGGGTAAAACAGATATTAGGGGGAAAATGAAAATTTACCGTGTGCTGCTGGTTCTTCTTGTGTGTGGCCACGTACAGACTTAACACCGGAAAATCAAAGATTAGAGAAAAACTTGTAAGGGAAAACAAGACATGTCTACTAAATTGAGAGAATTTATGCTTACTGCTTGGTCATGTGCTCTGTTTCTTCTCAACATCTTGCTTTTTATTAGATAGTATGCTTCCCTCAAGTTACCCTGAAAGAGCGTTACTGAATCAAACAAGAATCACACGAAATGAACGGATTCATTCGCGTGGAAGAAAAAAGTTATCACCTTCCACGATCGCCGGCGATCGGTAGTGACGGAAACAAGACAGGCCTCCAAATCGGCTGGTGCATTCTCAACTGGAGCTTCAGAGTCGCCTGTCACATCGTCAGTTACATGAGCAGAGCCACCGCCGCGAGTGAGCCCAAACAAATTCCGGACCTTTAACTGAAACATTGTAACCCGCCGGCGAAAAGAGAGAGAATAAAAAGTTGATGAGGAATTGAAATTTTTTCTACTACTACCATCTGTAAAATGGCAAACGTATTTATAAGGATGAAGGAATCGGTTTTCGTATTTAGGATTTTTTGCCCAGGCCCAAATCTGGACGCAGAATAAAAAGTCACTATCACACAAATGTGACAATTGTGTTCTGCTTTTTGCAATGTTGCCGATGATACGTTCATTAAAAATCACCAATATTCTTTTTTCATCTTATTTTTTAATTATATTTAACAAAAAAAATTAACTAAACTTCTCATCTTGATGTTAATTTTTTTTTCTATAACTTTTGATATCCATATTTCTATAATAATATTTCTCTGTAGAATAATATTAGATTTTACATGAATTAAAGTAGTTAATTATTAAGACAAAAATAGATCATGTACAAGTATAATTTCACATATTCACTCGGACGCGAAAGATGTGTAGAGATAGCTCAGAAAGTCAAAATTCATATTTTCTTCTATATTTCTATATTAATATTTTCTCGGTAGAATAATATTAGATTTTACATGAATTAAAGTATTTTATGATAGTGACTTTGTGTTCTACCCAACCCCACGAAATTTATTTATAATAGTAATCACAATACGTTCATTAAAAATCACCAATATTCTTTTTTCATCTTGTTTTTTAATTATATTTAAAAAAATTTGTTAACTAAACTTCTCATCTTGATGTTAATTTTTTTTTCTATAACTTTTGATATCCATATTTCTATATTAGTATCTCTCTGTAGAATAATATTAGATTTTACATGAATTAAAGTAGTTAATTATTAAGACAAAAATAAATCATGTACAAGTATAATTGAACATATTCACTCGGAGGCTAAAGATGTGTAGAGATAGCTCAGAAAGTCAAAATTCATATTTTCTTCTTCTACCATCACCCATATTCTCTTTTCATCTTGTTTTTTAATTATATTTAACAAAATTTGTTAATTAAACTTCTCATCTTAACGTCAATTTTTTTTCTATAACGTTTGATATCCATATTTCTATATTAATATTTATAATAATAATCATAATACGTTCCTTAAAAATCATCATAGTATAACCAACGAAGTTGCCAACTATGCAACGTTGCAATGTTGCGATAGCGTCCCAACTCCCACATTTGATCCTTGATCCTATTCAGATTGTGTACCTTATACCAACCGGTGGCTTTCCCATTAGGTGGTGGCCTGTGATATGAGCCAAAATGTTTAAGGCAAAGCTCCACTTTTAACCCAAGTCTTTCTTAGAGAATTAGGTTTCTTAGAAAATTAGGTTAATTGTTGGGAGTTGATTTTTTTATTGATCATAAGATACATTTATATAGGCCAAGATACAATCTTAAACTTAAACTGAAAAATAAAAATACCTTAAACCTAAATTAAAAAGGAAAACATCTAAATGTAAATAAAAAAAACACATAATTCTATGTGATACCGTAATCCTTATCAACCTGTTGGTTTATCTGCCAACGCTAATGCTCCAAAGATGTCGATAATAAGATTAAGCAACAGAAGCTGCATCAGGGAAATGCAAAACATGGGTTAGGAAAAAGGTTTCCAGTCGGGGAAAAACTGAATTACAAGACAATAAAGTAACTAAGGAATAACATTTTCTAACCTGCTCGGCATTAAGAGGAAATGAATCATAAAAGACAACCTCAACCACACAGATAGCCACGGCAGATACACTGACAGTGAGCAGGAATAGGATACATATCTGGATATTGGTGTACAGATACCGACACCATTGGATAACCTGCATTATCCAAGACAAGCCTCTAATATCTTCTTTATAGGCTTTGAAGAAAGTGGAATTCATCTGGCCGCATTGCATCAGTATGATAATTGGTAAGGTACCAATTCTCATTGATACAAACTTAAGTTTTAGAATGGGTGCTGGACAGGGGCGGACCCACACTTATTAGTGTGGGGTCAGCTGACACCTCATAAATTAAAAAAATAAAAATCTGTATATATAAATTTTTTTTTTGGTTGAAAATCAATTTTGAACCCATGAAAACTTTAGTTTTTTTTAGCCCATCTACTTTTTGAACCCATTAACTTATTCTTTAAAAAAATTTAGCAAGACCCAAAGCTCATTTTACTTTTGATATTTAATAAAAAGAAGAAGAAATTTAAAAAAAAAAAACGTAAGAAAAAAAAAACCTTACACCTTACCCCACTTCTTCTTCTCCAATCCCATAAGTCACGTTACGTTAGATGAGTTTGATCATTCAAAGTTGTTACGGTTATCTAAGTTCTACCCGGAAGATTTCACTTATGGAGAGTACATATCTCTTGAGCGAGAATTAGATATCTACATTGATAGTGTTCGAAATGATGAAAGATTTATTGATTTAAAGAATTTCGGAAAACTTGCTCATATTTTTGTGGAAACTCGAAAACATATGTCACATCCTTTGGTGTATAGGCTTTTGAAGTTGGTTCTGATTTTGCTGTTACTCTGCTGTTGAAAAAATGTTTTTCAAAGAATGAAGATCCTGAAGACACATCGACGCAATCGGATTGAATATCAGTTTTTGAATGATTGTTTAGTTTGTTTTATCGAGAAAGATGTATTCGAGATTATTACAAATGAGATTGTGATGAAAAGATTTCAGAATATGAAAGAACGCATAATGCTTTTGTAGGATGTTTTATATTTATATTAAAAAACGATTTTTTTAGTTATATTTTGATCCCAGTAAAAAAAATTCCTGGGTCCGCCACTGGTGCTGGAAATGTTACCTTTATACCAATAATAGCCAACAAAACAAGGTTTCGAGGTAGTGTAGAAAGTTCCTTGATGGTTGGAAGACTTCCCATTCCATATGGTCGATAAGCAAGTGCAGCACAACGCATTCCTCCCATACACATGTTTTCAATTGTTTCTTCAAAAAACTTAAGAGAGAATGAACAGTGTATTTGTGAATTAGTCATCTACGCTAATAAACAAACCTTTCGTTGCTTAAAATCAAAAGCTCTGGGATTGCTGGCCCATCCATATACTCTTCGCACGAACTCAGAATAGTCTTTGCAGATCCTTTCCAATGAACATGGGCTCGTGTACCATGCTAGAAATAAATAATATGAAGAAAAAACTATATACGATCAAAGATAAAATAAAATACGCAGACAAGATTTACAGTTATAAAAAAAGTCTAGAGTTCTTATAAAACTGGCCCGGAATATCTGTATTATTGTGACGAAATTTTAAGACGAAAATTTATGTCACAATATTGTGACAATTTAGATACGGAATTATGACGAAATTATATGATCACAAAATCTTTACAATTGAGTCACAATTTTGTGACGAAACTGAGAGTAACTAAAGAGAGTATGTAATAGTAACAAATCTGTGACAAAATTTATAGTCACAAATTTTGTTACGGATTTGCAACAAAAATTTGCCACTAAGTGTCTAAGTTATACAATTTTTGGGACAAAAATTTCGTCTCCTACCAAAATGAAATTTGGTAATCATTTCGTTGCAACTTGTTATCAAATTCATGACTTTAATGCTTAAAACAATTTATGACGAAAAATGTTACTATTATCAGTCACAATTTAAGTCAAACAAAAATTGACAAGAATGATATCTAATTATACCCTTCAGATTATATTCAAATTCGGTTAGAATTCAGATTGATGAAATTTTGGTTCGGTTTGGTTTTTATGTATGCTCGTCCTTAATAGCTAAGATGAAGAGGAGACCACCGGGAAATGAACTAAAGCAAACCAAACCAGCAAGAAAGAAAATTCGTGCAAATAAGAGAAGTGAAAAAAATACCGTTGGTTGGTTCTGCTTCTTGGTGACCATGTACAAGCTGCTTATCACAGCCAGTAAAATCAAGATTAGAGAAAATTTTGTTTCGGTTTTAATGTTAAACGATTAGAGAAAATTTTACGCTTACTGCTTGGTCATGTGCTTGGCTCCTCATCGACATCTCATCCTTGTCGATTTTCAGTTTACGGAGCACTGCGAAGGACCAAACGATGAGCCGTACGTAGTACCCTCCACGAGCTACTAACAAGACCGACCTCCAAATCGTCTGGTGCATTCTCAACTGCAGCTTCAGAGTCGCCGTCTTGGACATGGTCTAACGCATCTTCCGGAAGGTGTGGAACTGCTGCAACATCATGATCTGAGGAAGCATTATAGCTGCCGAAACCAACTTCCAGATCTTCCGGGTCCCCTTTGTACATTGACAAATCAGGTGCTCACAGGTGACTATACTGATCCGCTGACAAGTGACAAGGATAAGCCACAAAAGGAAAGGCAAATTTTAAGAAATGTATTAGGCTTTGAGAGGAAATGACAGGAAAAACAAAAAAAGGAAAAACAAAAGGTTTACAAATCTTAAATCTAGGGGATACATTAGTAGCTAGGATTTATAGACGTCATGCATGTATTCTATATACTTGGAAGGAAATTTCAACGTAAGGTTCGGTGGAAGTTTCAGAGTTGAGTTATTGTGGGTAAGGAGACCCAGTGGAAGCGTTCAAAAAAATTGCATCTCAACCGCACACATATGTGTGTGTGCATATAAATTGCATGTCAACCGTGAATATATACGTGTGTGCAGTGGCCGAGCAAGGATATTTAGTCATGGGTAACTAATTCGAACGTAAAAAATCCAGAGTTCGTATAACATGCATGATCCATCACAAAGTGTAAAGCAATGCCGGAATATTGACCTTTATCAGTGTCTGATCATTGACGTCTTTTCCAAAAATATAATTTATCTTTTTTATTCTTGTTTTTTTTTTTTAATTATCTTTAACAATAACTTTTAAATACCGTCTATATTAGTTTATTCTTGAATGATCCTACGATTACTACACTTTTCTGTAACTAGACTGATCCGCTGACAAAGATAAGCCTCAAAAGAGAATAGGTTCACAAATATTAAATCTGTGAATCTCTACTTATATAGAAAATTTTACAAAAAGGTTGGGCAGTGAGAAACTGAAGATCGATTGTATGATCCCCAAGCATGTTATGCTCTCCATTAAGCGTACGGAATATTGGATGACCGAAGTCCCAAGCATTTTGTAGCCGTTTGTCAGAAAAAAAAGTTGAAAAATAAATAAATAAAGCATACGCGTCCGACCTTTTGACACTGTCAGCTCTGCCCTGTTCTTCTCCTCTAACTTGATATTTTGGCTTCAAATGGTAATACCTTATCAATCGGTGCGGTTTGAGTGGATCAAATAGTTTAAGTTCAATAAGTGTAGATCAGACATATCAAACGCTTCATATTATATGTTGAATGGTGAATAAAAGTAATAAACGGTTCAAAACAAATATCTAATTTATATAAAATAGAAAATAGCTTATTTTAAATAAAATATTTTACATAATAAAAATTATATTATTGTTAAAAAATTTATTATTATTTTATCATTTTCACATGTATGCTAAAAATTTTGTATACACAAATTATATAAAATTTGTAAGAAATGGTACAAATATAAATTTTAGATAAAAGTTTTACAAAACTATATCATATATTATTATAAATTTTATAATGCTGAGTGTTGGCTCACTTTTCCCATATTTACATAGTTAAAATATTAATTTTAAATAAATATTTTATAGAATATTATACATATTATATATTGTTTTCATTATTTTATATATTACTTTTGCATTTTTATATATTATTTTTAACTCAGTGTAAATTTCTTTTTATAATTTGATATTATGATAATTTTATCATTGTTTTTACTTTGATCAAATAATAAATTAACCATCATATTAATAAAAAAAATAAAAATATATTACTATTCATAAGGATTAAAATTTTAAACACTATAATTTTGTGGTACTCATATGCACCACCATCGTTTCTTTGAACAATGAACAAAAACAAATTATTATTGTAATTGTTGGGCGTTTTTTTTTCAGCAGTTCATCAACATAACTTCAAGTTATCGTGAATGGTAACCATTTATTCACTAAAGTTCTGAATGGTGATAGCGTATCAAGCGGTGCGGTTCAAGCGAATCATGCATATTAGGTGAATCAAGTGTAGATCAGGCAGATCAAGTATAACAACTGCATATCAAGCATATCAAGTGGTCCAAAATATGTCTTGAATGGAGAATAATAATAATAATAATAATAATAATAATAATAATAATAATAATAATAATAATAATAAGCGGTGTGAGATAAATCTTTGTTTGATAAAAATTAAAAACTGGATTAGAACATAAAGTTTAAATAAAATAACATAAATATTATTATAGAATAAATACACATATTGAAATAAATTATATTAAATACAAAATCACTATATTTTTTATAGGTTTTTCTAACATGCAACTTTTTAGTTTAGTTTTTAATTATAATAACAGTATTCTGATATATTTTTAATGTTATCATTAATTTTTACTTTGATAAAAAAGTTATATATATATATATATATATGGTGTTTGTACACAGTAATTTATTTGGTGTTTGTACACACTACATGTGTTGCTCTTAATCATGAACAAAAAAGAACGAAATTTATTGTAATTGTGGTTAGTGTGTACTTTTTAACATATCAACAGCATAATTTAAAATTTTGATGAATGACACCCAATTATTTAGAAAAAATGTTGTAGCATCCCGTGTACCCACCTTTTTCACCTTTTTTTACGCCACTTCATTCACACCCTTAAGAGCATTATCATTGACATCTCTAAGTGTGAAATTTCCTATTAAAAAAAAGAAAAAAAAAGAGAATATAAAGATTTCTTGTTTAAAAGACTCATTAGAGATGATATCTACACTTATGTATTGGTTAAAATGTTCAATAAAAACAAAATTAATTAATTAATTAACTTATACAAAAAGTATTATTATTTTATTTAAAAAAACTCATTTGGGTATCTACCTAATGGAAGTGGTCTAAAAGCATTTCTATTAGTGAGATACCCACGATGGAAATGGTCTAAGAGCATATCAAACCTTTTTAACAAATAAAAATTAAATTAAATAATAAAATCAATGAAAATATATTATTAAGTTATTGTTGAGCTACTCTTTGTTAAAAAGATTTAGACCAATTAATAGATGATAGATTTAGACCAATTAATAGATGATAAGTAGATAAAGATGGTGTTTGAGAGACTCCTCTCTCTTCCCTTTTTCAATTTTTTCTTTTATTTTCATGGAAAGTCTCTAAGTTGGGAGTCTTCTAATGGAACTGCTCTAAAATAAAAAAACCCAACTACTTAAGGTCAGATTTAACGAAGAGCTATTGAATGCCACCTGGCATAGAGTTTAGACTTTATAGATGCGATTGCCTGATTTGCCTCCACTGACCAAACAAAAACCATTTAAGAAAAAAAAAACAAAAAACTAGCATTGGATTTACTTAGGAACATCCAACAACTCATGAAATCGAAGAAAACAAACAGAAAAATGAAGAAGTTGAGCAAAAATCCGCTTAGATACCAAATCGGATCGCATATGAGAGAGTGAAAGGTAAAAGATAGAAATGAATTGATTGAACTTATATGTATTTGACTCACGCATATCTCACTCCACATAGCTTGAAGAATAATAACCAAATAGTGACAAAGAAAACGGATCCAAAAATTTAGGAACCAACCAACAACTAAACAAAAATGAAGAAAAATAAATTGGAGCTGAAATAAGCGCCAAAAGTCTGCTTAGATACCATATTGGATCGCATACAAGAGATTGACATATAAAAATAGAAATGAACTGATTGAACTTAATATTATATTTGACTGACACAACATCTCACTCTACATAGCTTGAAGAGGAAATGAACTGACTGAATTAACTGTACTATGTGAATTTACATAGTACAGTTAATTCCCATTACTTAAATCTCTCACGTACACTCACGCAGAGAACAACAGCCTCCTAAGCCTCCAATGCTAGCGGGGATGCTTCAATTATAATTGACCTGAAATGAGAACTGTAAGTTCATTGTCAAATCTAAATAAGGAGATTAGCAAGTATAAGGCTGGTTCTTACGGTAATTGCGCCTATACGGTAAGACAAAAACTCAGTTGCGGTAATATTGATGGGCTTGCAAAGGGAAGCGAGTGGCGACTTGGCTGGAAAAGTTTAAATAAATATTTTTTTAAATATGGAAGAGTAAAATTTATACAAAATAGTTAAGGATATTTAGGAGAAGAACCTGAGCAATCCCAGAAGACAGCGTACCAGCCATTTTTTCAAGTCAAGCTTAAGGGCAGGATTGGAAGGAGCCACTAACTCAAATATGACTATCTGATATACAAGGAATAAAAATAAAGTGTATACGGTTTAGGGATACATAAGAAAAGAAAAAAAGAATATCAATGGTGTATTCCATTGTACAGAAGACTTGGGGACTTGCCTGAAATATAAGAGTTAAGGCTACTACCGTGAGAAACATATTGTCTCTAATGATTTCTTCGAAAGTTTGGTCTAAACTTCGGATTTCAAACTCACCAAAACCCTGCATTTTAAAAATTCAAAAAAAAAGGGATACTAAAATAGAAGAAGGCAAATATGAGATGATCAACTTATTCTCAGATGAACGCTAATTAAAAGAGTTAGGATAATAAATCGGGCATTACCAGGCAGAAGACAAAGGAAATGAACATAAACGTGTTCTTCATTTTTTCAGCATTACCAGTATGACCACGCTTCAGCTTCAGTAGCATATCAGACTTTATGAACACCAGCGACGCCACTAGGTAAAACACCTGGAGGAGTAAAAGAAGCAATATTATATGTCTCCAAGTTGTTTTTTCTTTTCCTACTCTTGTATTTATCTTCAACCTAGAAACTAACTGTGACGGAGTAAAAGATTATCTACCACATTGGTATCCACACATGACAAATTAAGGATTTTAGGCAACATACCTGTAGTGCCAACTTGGACCACATCGTCTTAGTTATAAGAGGGTCTCTGAATAAACAAAACGAAAAAGGTATACAAATGTGTGATCAGTTTGTGTATATGCACGTAGAACAGATAGTGTGTTTTAACCAACAGTTTCTTCCAGGATTTCGGCACCGATACAATAATGTCTCTTTCACTTATTAATCAAATCTTATCCTTGACTCATAATATTCAGACTGTTCACCTTCTACCAACCGGTGGCTTTCCCATTAGGTGGTGACCTGTTGGTTTATATGCCAATGCTAATGCTCCAAAGATGTCGATAATAAGATTAATCCACAGAAGCTGCATCAGGGAATAGCAAAACATGAGTTAGGAAAAAGGTTTCCATTCATGGAAAAAACTGAATTACAAGGCAATGAAGTAAGTAAGGAATAACATTTTCGAACCTGCCCGACATTAAGTGGAAATGCATCATGAGAGACAACCTCGACCACACAGATAACCATGGCTGATAGACTGACAGTGAGCCGGAATAGGACATATCTCTGGGTATTGGTGTATAGATATCGACACCATTGGATAATCTGCAACATCCAAACAAGCCTCTAGTATCTTCCTAGGCACAATCAAAATGATTTAAACGAAATTTCACTGCCAAAAGGTCAAGGTTTGCTCATCATTATTGTCTGCATTCTATAAGCCGCTACCTACTACCCAAGTTCTACATTTCAACAATCCATATAATAAACTAACCTTGACAATCGTAGCAAAATCGTCATCCAATATAATGATATCGGAATTCTCTTTTGCTGCTGCAGTTCCTACAATTCCCATTGCAAGGCTAACATCCGCCTGTGCAAGGAAAACATGAATTGTGGGTTGTAGTGATGATGGATATGTCTTTCAGTGTTTAGAATTCATATTCTCTTTGAAATAGTGTGATGAGTTCATGAGTTTTAATATGATAATTACATACCGCCTGTAGTATCTTTGGATCATGTATTCCCATCCCAGTGGCTGCAACTACATGCCCTCCACCTTTCAGTGCTTTGACCAGCAGAAGGATGTCACTGGGAGAAGATTGAGCAAATACCTACACATAGAGTAGTGTGTTAATTTTTGGCTCAATCTAGTTCTTAACCCAGTCGGCTAATATAGACCTATAGATTTTGGGTCAAAATAGCAATCAGACCAACATAGTTAGTTTCTTATAGGTGTGCAACAAGTTCACTCAGCAAGGTCAGACAGTGTGACAACTGATACTGAATCCAATTGATCTTATCTCATGATTCCACTTGTCGACAACTCGACGTATCATGATTTGCACAACTGAATTTATATGTTAAACCATAAATATAGAAGAATGGATTCGTACTAAGATGTGTCCAGCGATCTGCTCTCTTTCTGCATCAGAAAGATTACGAAATTGAGCTCCTGTCCTTATATTAAGGCCATATGCATCCCTCAGTATCCCACATTCCATTGCTATTGCTTGTGCAGTCAAAACGTCATCCTCCGTCACCATGCAAACCTGAAAGTCAACATCTCTCACTTAGAAAGTAGACCAATAAAAGGGGTTGACTGACCCAAAGGAAAAAAATCATAAGTTATTGTATACCGCATCAAATATTAAGGTGTCACCACATAGGATAAAGTACCTAATGGCAGGTTGGTGTAGCCACACAATTTATAGCAAATAATAAAATATAACTACACTAAACTCAGTTAGAGATAACAAAAGTTCAGAACGAGAAGAAAACTTCTCTCTACCAATAAAAATTCAGAAACATGAAGTGTCATGTAAGAGGAAGAATAGTAAAACAGGTAGTCGCATAACCATAAAAAAAAAACCAAGACGGCACCTTAACACCTCCGGAATTGCAGAGTTGGATCACATCCCTTGTGCCTTCCCGACAAGGATCCTGCACGTTAATCAAAACATTGAATAAGTATTGACAACAGAAAATACTTTATAGGCTTTGAAGTTTGCAGAAAGTGGAATAAGGTAGCCATTCTCGTTGGTTCAAAATTAAGTTTTAGAATGAGTGCTGAAAATGTTACCTTTATACCAATAATAGCCAACAAAATAAGGTTTCGAGGTAGTGTAGAAAGCTCCTCAATGGTTGGAAGACTTCCCAGTTCATAGGGTCGATAAGCAAGTGCAGCACAACGCATTCCTCCCATACACATATTTTCTATTGTTTCTTCAAAAAACTTAAGAAAGAATGGATTTGTATAAAAACTTGAACAAAGAATAATAGTGTATTAATGAATTAGTCATCTACGGTCATAAACAAACCTTTCGTTGTTGTGCATCAATAGCTCTGGAATTGTTGTCCCCATCCTTATACTCTTCGCATGAACTCAGAATAGTCTTTGCAGACCCTTTCCAATGAATGTGGGCTCGTGTACCAAGCTAGAAATGAATAATAAGAAGAAACGCAACTATATCAGAATCAAACATAGCATAAAATATGCAGACAGATTTAGAGTCATAAAAAATTACAGAGTTCTTACAAAGCTGTCCCAGAATATCTGTGTCAAGTGAATATCTACTCAGCAACAACAGAGACAAAAATATGTTACCTCTAATGCCACGCCTCCATATTTCTTGTTTGGGTTGAATGGAATAGTATAATGGACTAATGATGCTGACCTAGCATCATCAAATTTCATTCCCAACTACAAAATACGAGTAACTAACTATCATTAGTTATAAGCTATAGTAAGTAGTAACGTAAGATTAGAAAGAAACAAAACCTTATTCCCAAAGCTAAGAATGGCTTGCTCTGTTGGCGATCCATAAACCTCTGGTTCAATGACTCCCTATAAATGATTATGAACTTATTAAGAATAATTCATATTTAAAATAATCATACTACAGGAATCGAATCAGATAGTTTCTGTCAAACGCAACACTTTGATCCAGGACACAATTACCGTTTCAAGAACAACACTGCCATTTGTGTTTTGGGCAATGCCTTCTATGATTAGTTCTTTAAGAGACGTTGGCAACTGTGAAACATTATCCATATCTTGCATTCTTATTCCTCCAGCCCAGACATCAACCACCGACATCTGCTTAGCAGAAAATGAATGATTAATTGGTACTCGGTAAGAAAAAGAGGAAGCAGGAAAGAGCTGATTGCATATAGAAGAAAACACTTGCCTTATTCAAAGTTAAAATTCCAGTTTTATGACACAATATAGTTGTAACATATCCCATTCTTTCACATGCAGAAAGTGTCTGCACCTGAAAGACATTTATGGAAGTTTAGTACATGTTGATGCTCTAACGATATTGGGGAATTTGGAATACAAAAGTAGAGTACCAAAGCGTTGTCTGTCATCATTTTTCTCGCTGTACTTGCATGGCTGATGTAATGAGGAAATTGATAATATGAGAAACAAGAAGAAGTAACTTTCATGATAAAAAAATATAAAACTGCAATGACAAAACTAGAAGTATACATACTGAAGGTTATGCCACTCTTTGAATACCAATAGAGTGTGAAACCGTATTACTAGACTACTTTGCCACACTTATTCTGATATGTATCTTAGGTATTCACCAGGCTTATTCTAATATGTATTTTATTTAAACAACTTTTCAAAAGGAAAAGAGAATTACTTCAACAGAACAGCTATAGAAAGTCCAACAGGCAGTGCCACTTTTATTGTCTCGATCTGCAAATTGCAAAATCAATGTTTCAGCGACAAGGTTTCAAAAAAATACCATTACTGGTTGGTAAAGTTCTTTTTTTTCAATGAAAAACAAAAATTGAAAGAAAAAAAGATTGGTAAAGTTAAGCATTCCTGTACCCCAAAGCTCAGGGATCTGATCACAAATTCTGTTGCTTCATCCGCAGTTGTACTTCCGGGAATAAACATTGGATTTCCATCTAATTTTTTGGTCTGACCTTTAAAGTATCTGGAATTAAAAGGGTTGTTAGGTCCTTATTGCCAGGATGGAACTGGAGATCTTAGTTCTGAATGCAGAAGATAAACGTGATGGGTACATCGTAAAAAAAGACAGACTTACCGGCATAATTGAAGAATAAACACAAATGAAGTGAGCAAAACGACTAAGCAGCTGACAGAATTTGCAAAGAATTTCAAGTGTACCTAGTAAAACGAATCACAAGTGATAAATGCGCAAACTATCATAGGTAGCAAGGAATTAGTGTTCAATAAAACAGACCTGAAAGGGATTTTCTTCATCACTCTCATGTTGAATCTCCATCTTCAGCCCCCATTTAGTATTCATTCCAACACTTGTAACCTTAAATACACGGGAAAAGAATAATGTGAATTAGAAGATCAAGAACCATGTACAGAGAAAGCAAGCACGGAAGCCAATCTTCTATTATGGTTATAGTCTCATCCATGTCAACCTGACTTATCACTTTCAGCATAGACCTCATCTTTTGTTAAAAGTAGCTATAATATATACGAGATGAATGTGTCAAGCATAAAACGAAATTAGAGCTTACCAGCATTTTACCTATGCCTTCTATCAGTTTTGAACCAGATAATAGGAATGGATCCTTTTCAAGATCTTTATCAACCTGCTAATTTAAGAGAGAGATTAGATATACAGGGGAGATAATGATACAGCTCATCAACAGGATAGATCATACAATTGTGTGTGAGCCAATTATTTCTTGCTCGTCAATTTTCAATGAGTTTGCAAGAAACAAGACACCATCTGCTGGTACCTGCAGCATTGATCATACTTCAGACCAACTGTGAAGATCAAGATAAACAATCCAAAAAATGGTTACTCTTAAAATTGAGATACTTACCTGACAACCGTTCTTGAGGGGAACAATATCACCCACCACAATATCGTAAATAGAAACCTTGTCTCTTCTGCCACCTCTAATAACCTACAACCAAAAAATTACAGCAAAAATTGTGGGCAAAACCATACAAAAATGGCGAAGAAACCCATCTGCTGGAACACACCTCAAGTTGTACGTTTCTCTTCTCCTCAGTCAACTTTTCAAACTGACGAGACTGCCAGTACTCGGTGGTAGCTGCAAAATGGGAGAGAAACAAAATAAATAAGATTGTTTCCATATTCTACGTCTGAGGATTGATGTACGAAGACTAGTTTTAAGTTGGCTAAGAAACTCAAGAGCCCCAAAGATAATAGCACTATGATACCTGTCAAAACGATGTGAAGGACAATGGCCAAAATAGTGCAAACTTCTACGTACAAGCCATCGCGGATAGACTGCAAGCGGCATACAGGAAATAAATTCAGACTGGAAGAGCCCAAATCTAAAAGACAAAAAGCAACACCTAAAGAGAGCCACATAATAAATGGCTAAACAAATAGATGAATCTACACCAAAGCAACATTGCTATTGGGAGAGAAGAAACCAAAGACGCAGAATTGCACAAGTAGATGAATTACAGTCAGAGTAAACAACTAACCTTTCTTAAACCCTTCATCAAAAAAAAAAAAATCACCTTTTTTTTAATTCGCAGCAGCGAATTTATCACAACAGCAAGCGTGATAACCAGAGAAGGAGGAAACTGGCTAGCTTTCCAGATAAAACACTAAAAGAACCAAAATTTATGATTGAAAAGCTTTGCCAAATAATTTAAAGCAAACTTTATAGTCTAACCAAATGTTCATACCCAGAAAGTCTTTCCCTTTTTGCAAGGGTATGTGTTAGACCCAAACGTCTGCTTACGTTGCAGTATCTCATCGTCGCACCGATCTATGCCTTTTTCAAGATCACTCTTCAGCAGAATTGACAATCCTTGAACCTGTGTATCATCAAATGGTAAAATCAGACATTGACACAAAAGAAGAATTGGATAGAAAAGTTTATCACAAGTGATTGCCTTATCATATTGATTCAAAGCTTGAAAGTTACTATCACTGATTAATGCAGCGAGTTCGGCCGATCCAATTGCAAACCCGCCTGAGGGTAAGGCTGCTGTTGAAATTTTTCCGGGAGGAAAAAGAAGAGAATTTAAATTAATCTATCGGGAAATTTAATTATATAATTAAATATCCATTTGGATTTGGAGTTTTTCGGTTTTTGAAAATTTGGTTTCAAAAAAAACCGAATTTTATTTTCGTTTGGTTATGTTTGAATTCTTCAACCGGGGTTTTGTAACCGGTTCGAATCCATTGTAAAACCACAGCAATTCCCGGTTAAGGGGTTTAATATATTTATTATTATTATTATTTTTTTTTGAACATTAATTATTTTTCTTAATAATATATTTACTATTAAGAAAGAAAAAAACAGATTAGGTCAAATAAGAGAGAACTGAGAAATACCATTTCGTGCTTCTGCTTCATGGTGATCATGTACAGGCTGCTTTATCACCGGAAAAATCAAGATTAGAGAAAAGAAAAAAAAATCCAACTTTAACGTTAAATGATTAGGGAAAAGTTTGTAAGCGAAACCATACATATCTACTAAACTGAGAGATTGAGAGAACTTTGATTTTGATAAAACTAATTAATTAAGTGAGAAAATTGAAACTTACTGATTGGTAATGTGCTTGGCTCCTCATTGACATCTCGTCCTTGTCGATTTTCACTTTACGGAGCACTGCGGAAGACCAAACAAATAGCCGTAGTACCCTCCACGAGCTACTAACAAGACCGACCTCCAAATCGTCTGGTGCATTCTGAACTTCAGCTTCAAAGTCGCTGTCTTGAACATCGTTTGACGCATCTTCAGCTGCAGGGGTAGAGCCACCGCTGGTAATATCGAGACTGGGCCCAAAATCTTCCGGAAAGTGTGGAACTGCTGCAACATCATGATCTGTGGAAGCATTATAGCTGCCGAGACCAACTTCCAGATCTTCCGGGTCCCCTATGTGCATTGACAATTCAGTTGCTCGATCACAGGTAACTAGACTGATCCCTCGCTAGGATAAGCCTCAAAAGAGAATAGTTTTACAAATATTAGATCTGTGTATCTCTGCACTTATATAGAAAAGTTACCAAAAAGAGCCCTACTAGCATTTACGTTGGACACATTTATGTATAAGATTGCATGATCTCTTATTTCTAACGTGACAATGACAAATGTTTTAAATAATTTCTTTTGTTTTGTTTTTGTTAATTTTTATTATATGATTAAAAAATGAAGTAATCAATAAAAAAGAAGTTATAAATGTCTTAAAAATATAAAAGTTATGTAAGAAATTTTGTTAAAAGTGTGTAAGTTTATTTTTATTTATTTGCATAGTTGTAGTTTTAATATGAAATAAAAATATTTTAAAATATGTATAACTATTTTTAATATTATAATGATAACTCCCGTAAAGTAAGTCTTTGGAACGGCCACTGATGTCATCCCTTACGATGACATCGTCCCAACTATTGTTCTCCACAAAAGTCTAACTTCATATATTGTTGTCCGGCCCTACATGGGTTTATGTCTGGTTATAAGATTTGATTTCTATATAGGAAAACAAATAATGATTATGGTAGTACTAATGAATCATATATTATGGATAGTTTAGGAGAACGTAGAATGGAAATAGATTTTTGTGTAGGTACCGTTGAGATGGTGAATGATGCATTTAGAGAGAATATACCATCGGCCGCTATAGATGAGGATCGGGTTAAAGAACCAAATTAAGAATCACGAAGGTTTTTTGATATGTTAGACGCAGCGAAGCAGGCACCATGTAAGGGGTGTAGAGAAGGTCATTCGCCTTTATCATCTACAAGTAGAATGATGAGCATTAAGACAGACTACAATTTGACAGAAGAATGTGTTGATGCAATAGCTGATTTTGTGAAAGATATTTTGCATGAAGATAATCTTTTACCGGCATCATACTACGAGGTACAGAAACTTGTAGCTGGTCTTGGTTTGCCATATCAGATGATAGATGTGTGCATCGACAATTGTATGATATATTGGAGAGAAAATGAAAATCGGAGAAGATGTCAATTTTGTCGTAAACCGCAGTTTCAGGAAACAAGTGGAAGAGTTTTAATTCCATATAAACAGATGTGGTATTTACCGTTAACATATAGGTTGAAGAGGTTATAACAATCTCAGCACACGGCAGAGGCAATGAGATGACATGGGGAACATATTTAACCAGGAGATATTACACATCTTTCTGACGCAGAATCGTGTAAACATTTTCAATCAGTATATCTGGATTTTGCGTTTGAGCGAAGGAATGTATATCTCGGATTATGTACAGATGGTTTCAACCTATTTGGGAAGCATGGAAGGCAATATTCGTTGTGGCATGTTATCGTAACTCCTTACAATTTGCCTCCATCTATGTGCATGCGTCGAGAGTTTTTATTTCTCTCAATTCTTGTTCCTGGCCCAGAATATCCTAAGAGATCACTCGATGTATTCCTCCAGCCATTGATCTATAAGTTACAAATGTTATGGAATCATGGTGTCGAAGCGTATGATGTTTCATGCCAACATAATTTTCAGATGCGTGCGGTTCTTATGTGGACCATAAGCGATTTTCCAGCATATGGTATGTTATCTGGATGGACTACCCATGGAAGATTATCGTGTCTGTATTGGGAAGACAACACTGATACATTCCAATTGAATCACGGAAGAAAGAAGTCTTGGTTTAATTGTCATAGAAGATTCCTACCGAGTGCTCATCTGTATCGTCGGTCGAGGATATTGTTTACGAAAAATAAGCAAGTGTTTGATGGTCCACCTCTTGAGATAGACGGTAGTTCTATATTGGATCAGTTAAGAGACTTTGGTGCTGAGATGACTCTTTACTATGGAGGTAATGGACATGATCATGTTAACGGTGTCGGTGTAAATCATAATTGGCACAAAAGAGTATTTTTTTGGGACTTGCCTTATTGGAAAGACCATTTATTGAGGCACAATCTAGATGTCATGCACATTGAGAAAAACTTCTTTGACAACATAATGAACATTATTTTAAACGTTCAAGGAAAGACGAAGGACAATATGAAGTCTAGATTAGACTTGGCAGATATTTGTGCTCGGGATTTTCTTGAAGTTATGCAGAATGGTTGATATCATTTGCCTGCCTACCGGTTGAACGGATCAAAGAAACAAGAATTTTTTGATTGGATTTGAGCAGATGTAAAATTCACAGATGGATACTCATCTAATCTGCGTAATTGCATCGATTATGGAGAATGAAATTTTTATAGAATGAAGAGTCATGACTGTTATGTTGTCATGCAACAGCTCCTTCCATTTGCCTTTGCCCATCTTCTTGAAGATATTGTCCACCAAACATTGCAGGTAAATATTATTTCTTCCATCATTTATTAAATTAGTATATATGTAATTTTTAATTTTTACATAAATGCAGGAATTTGAGCTTTTTTCGGAGATTTGTGCTCGAGAACACTTATAGCTGAGGGTATTCGCAATTTAGAGGATAATATACCAATGATCATTTGCAACTGGGAAAGATATTTCTGCCGTCTTTCTTCAGTGTTATGGAGCATCTTCCAATCCACCTTCCCCGAGAAGCAGCACTAGGAGGTCATGTTCAATACCGTTGGATGTATCCTTTTGAGCAGTACATGTTCCATCTCAAGAAAAATGTTAAAAATTTAAGCAAGGTTGATGGATCTATTGTTGCTCAGAGCCTCATTAAAGAAGCCGCACACTTGGCTGAATATTATTTTCCATCTAAAGTTCAAACAAAAAGTCAACGTCCTGCTCAGCATGATGATAGGGCTGAGAGACCGATTTATCCCATGTATGCGCCTGAGATGTTTACCCAAGTTGGTCGAGTTAGTAGAAAAGGAAAGAAGCGAACACTATCAGAGCACGAGTATACACACTTGCATATGTATATTCTGACAAATTATGAGGATATTATGCCATATAAAAGATATGTTTTTAATGACAATTCCAATTATGATTTCTTACTTTATAATATTTTATTTAAAAAATTTTGGTTTTTTATAGGATTTACACGGCCCTTGTACGTACGCACTATCCGGATTACACCGAGGCAGAACTTGAGGATTTAAAACATAAAGAATTTTCTTCTTGGTTGAAGTATTAAGTAAGTGTTTGAATACACAAATTTATTCAAATTTGGCGTTAATATATTTATTTTATTTATAATTAACTAATTTGTTTATAGGTAACTGAGGGAATCGTAATTGATCAAACATTTGACACTTGGTTAGTGGAGTTGGTTAACGGTCTGAAGTACATTACAACTTCATACCCCAGGTATTGCACTCGAGGATATGCGTTTCGGATTCATGAGGCTGGACGTACTAGGCCAACTTCAGATTATGGTATCTCGGCTAATTCTGGTGATATAGTTTACTATGGAATCCTTAAACAAATATTGGAAGTTTGATACGCCGGAATATTGGACTTGAGGTGTATTGTATTTATGTGTGATTGGTACGATCCATTCCTTGGTCGTGGTGTTAAAATTGACCAATTCGGTGTTACATCGGTGCATTTAAGATGGTGACTAATCTAATACGATCCATTCATCCTTGCGTCACAAGCTGACCAAGTAAGTGTCAAATACAATCGTTATTAGTAATTATTATTTATTATTTATTATTTTCATACTAATTATTATTATTTGTTGTAGGTTTGCTACATTCATTACCCTCGAGTCACATATCGGACAGATCCTTGGATCAGAGTGACATGAACCGTTGCAGCCAACGACAAGTGTTCAGATGTCCACTTGAGCCATCCTTTAATGTAGATCTTCTGGTTGAATTTTCGTGGAGCTGTCGGAAATTCGTCGGAAGTTATTTGAATTTTTGCGTATTCCCAAAATATTTAAAGCACCACCAAAATTAATATCTAAAACAATCCGACGGATTTTCGACAGGGTGTGCCATCAGAAATTTACGTTTATAATGTCTATTCTTCTTCCTCGCGAACTCACTTCCGCCATAACCATAAAACTCACTCGATTAGAGTTTTGATAAGAGCTGATTTCACCGGTTTTTTTCCCCAAATCATCAACATGTCTAACAATCCTTCAAGTCCTCCCAATTTGTAAGTTTCCAAAACTCATAAACTTAGATTTCTAAGGTTTTGAGATTGATAATTACATTTCGGTTTTTGCATGTTAGATCTAAGTGTTTGGAACTTTGATTTAGGTTCTTGGATGTTAGATTTAGGTTTTCTAATGTTAGATCTAGGATTTCTATAGATAAAATTACAATTTGTATGGTTAGATTTAGGAATTGGATCATATGAATTTGATTTGGGATTTGTTTTGTTATTTTGATTTGTTTTTGTTATGTTATATAATTTATTTGACTTTACATTATTTATTGAAATTATAAATAATTATTGATTTCTATTAATAAAATTACATTATTGATTTTTATTGATTTTTATTGATTTGTATTAATAAAATTACATTTTTATTAAATAATTATTTAATACATTATTGATTTTTATGAATTGTATTTATAAAATTACATTATTGATTTTTTGTTCATTTTTCTTAAGTTCTTTGATTTTAATGGAATTTTTGTGAATATGTGATTGTTATTAAATAAAAAATTAGAGTTTTAACAATTATTTTATTTATTTATAAGTTATTAATGTATTTATGTAATTCTTTATTTATTTTATTTATTTTTATTTATTATGTGTTAATATTGTTTTATTTGGAAATTTTATTAATTATATATTTCATTCGAACTTT
This sequence comes from Cardamine occulta, assembly GCA_028015245.1. Lineage (NCBI taxonomy): Eukaryota > Viridiplantae > Streptophyta > Magnoliopsida > Brassicales > Brassicaceae > Cardamine > Cardamine occulta. The sequence continues at coordinate 14,613,887 of CM051390.1, forward strand.
TTTTGGATTTATGAAATTTTAAATATTTTAAATTCTTTTTGAATTTTCTGGATTTATTTAGTGTTTATATTGTTTTCTTTGGAATATAACTTTTTTTTTAAAGGGATTACCGCGGATTTCATCAAGATACATGTACCCATGTGCGACGAGGTGGGTTGAGTGCGGTCGGGCCTGCAAGGAGTGGTTCTAGGCTAGATGGTTCGCAGAACCTAGGGACCCATATTCTGGAGACGCAACAACCTGCGTCAACACATATGAGTGTTGAAGACTTTATCTCTCAACCCGGCCGAGAGGAAATGCAAAGAATTCATCCTCAACATCTTAACGGAGGCACTTGGTAAGTTTGTTTCCGTGTTTTTCATATATAAACATATATATTTATTTTAATACTATTGACATGTACATTTCTTATTTTTGGTAGGTTTTGTTATTCCAATAATGGAATAACCAAAGCAATCAACTGGATGCTTAATAGAATGATTAAGCATCCGTATGGCTTATACACGTCTATGCCTCCACAAGAACGCCAGCTATGGTTTAGAAACATTTCATTACTTAAATTACTTTTTTAATATTGATTTTTGTTTATATAAATTTTGTCTTTTTGCAGCAAGAGTTTAGTTGGGATCTCGAACACCACATTAGGGTTAGAACGGAGTTCGATACTAAAGCGGGAAGAATGTACTCGAAAAAGATGAACGAGTGGAAGGGCAAGTGGAAGAAGAATAAGGTGCCAAAAGAGTTTCTTCACAAACCCGAGATTTGGAGAGGGTTTGTAGAATATTGGAAGGAAGAAGAGACCTATAAAACCTCCAAAAGAAACTCTGGAAACTGGATGAGCGACCGTGGAGCTAAAGGAGTTGCGACGCACAACGCTGGAGCGACGAGCTTATTGTCGCAAGAAGAGCAACTTGTAAGTTTTTTAGTTTTTTATTTATTTTACTTACACCTTTAATATATATTAATTGTCTTTTACAGTTTCAGCAAGACGGTGTGCGTCCCTCACATCTTAGGTTGGTGGAGGATATTCACACCAACAAAAGATGGGCCTCTTTCAAGATCAAGTTGCTCGGAAACTTGTCCATACCGTGAGAGCGCTCGGAGATGAGTATCTTCAATCTCAACCGGAAGTAGAAGGCGGCTCTTCCAACGAGGTTCCGATCAAAAAGTGGAATGAATTCGTAATCGAGGTAAATAATGTTTCATTTATATTTTCTTTGATTTCGAATTTCATTTCATAACTTTTATATATTTTTTTCTTTCATTAAATTTTAGTCAACACCTAAGAGAAAAGGTCGTTTTTTTGGGGTTCCAAAGGAGTATCACGGTCAAACATCGGTCACTTTGCGGTTTTCAGAAGAAGCCAATCTTAAAGAGTTACTTGCAGAGAGTACTACAAAGATCGCGGATTTGGAGTCTGAGATCGAAACCATCAAAGGAGTCAATGTTGAGAATGATCGACGGTATCAAGAATTGGCCACCTCAAACGAAACTATGAAGACTCAGCTAGAGCCGCAGAAGAAACAAATGGAAGATTTTATGGCCGAGTTCAGAGCTTCCCGCCGTTGATTTTTATGTTTTATGTTTTAAATATTTAAATTTGAATTTTGAATATTTAAATTTTATTTAAAAAATTTTTATTCATTAAAAAAAATTAATTATATGTTCATACTAAAACAAATAATTTATAATTATTAAAACAATTAATAATTACAAAAACAATTATTAATTTTTAGAACAATTAATTATAAATTCTGTCGGAAATCCATCCGAAAAGCACTCGTCGCAAATCCATTGGAAAATATATTGTCGGTAGTCCATCGAATTTCCGACGGAAATGCCTGTCATTTCTAGCGTGTTTTCTTGTAGTGATTGATTATAGTAATCATCTAGTTTCTATTAATATTATTGGTTTCATGACTTTCACAGTTCTGTATCTTATTAATAAAGCTTTGATGACGAAAAAAAAAAAGCTTTGGAAACATGTACCACTAATATATACTATTAGCTATTAACTCTTAAGGGTACTTCAGAAATAGAATCGATTAAGACATCAAGATCAACGAATCAAAACAAGTTTTGAGTTATGCATAACCTATCCCTTTTATTAGGTGAAAAACTTTGTAGTTTGTCAAATGTTTTGTAACTTATATTCTTTTGCATAATTTTGTTATCGACTGCGCGTTATAGTTTTCTTAAACTATTAGGGCATGTACAATGGTAACACCATAATGGGTGTCTTAAGTTATTTATGAATTAAATTTAATTAATTTATTTTGTTTAAAACACTTTTGGTTAAGAACACTTACAATGGAGACACTTAATTTGAGTGTCTTAAAAAAAATTCATTTTAATTTCGACAAAAAAGTTGAAAACTCTATACCAGCACCACTACGAGATGTATCCAAAACTCTATCCCTATGCTGATTGTAAATCTGATCAGTAATGTAATTAGGCCTATAGTTCCCATAAAAGACACCACTAATTCCTCCATAATTAACGTTCACAATTGGAGCCAATGCACCAAACAAAAATAAACAAAACAGAAGACCCAGAAAACTAATACTGGCGACCTTCTTGGTCTTAGCTTCACTCTTCTTACTCTCTGACTTCTTCGCCTTGGATGTTCCAAGGCTATTCTGTGGTTTCAATCTAGGAATGGGAATCAAAGGCACTTGAGATCCTTGTTGCTTCACGGTTTCTCATAAGTCTCGCCTTCTTTTTCTCATCATCTTCGCCGGTAACAGCACTTGCATGTGCATCCTCACCCGATCTCCTGTACTTACTCCTAGATTCGTCACTCAAGTCCTCTTCAGTCTCCTTTTTCCTCTTGGTAATAGATGTAGTAGCAGCTTCTTCCACCTTCGGTCGACACAAACGTTTCCTCGATTTAAGCGAAGCTTCATTTGTAGCTTCCGTGACATCGAAGCGCAATTACCTGACCCTCGAGACGACAATGGAGTCGGTAGATCTAAGCCAGAGCACCGATCATCGGAATCCCTAGGCGATTCCGGTTGCAGCAGAAGTACTCTTATGGGCATCTTTAGGAACACAATCACCGGAAATTCCAGAGCCTTCGGACTCGGCGTAAACTCTCCAAACTGCTCTTGATTAGACGAATTGAAAGGGATGAGAAACGACTCTTTCTCAGCGGGAAAATAGAGATCGTCGATACCGTCCAAAGTGAGCTCGAATTCACCTTCAGGAAAGCCCAGATCGGACATGAGTTCACTAATCGGTCTCTGATCGGAGACGGAATGGTAAAAATGATCTTCGAACGTAGGGATCGAGATGGAATCAAAATCGGGAAGAGGGAGTGTAGAATTAGGGTCGGGTGCAGGTGCAGGAGGCTCTTCCGTAATTGAATCAGCCATGTTCGAGATTTAGGGTTAGGGTGGAATTGGGGATGATGAAGAGGAGGAGATTCAAACGTAAAGGGGTTAAAGGATCGGAGAGGTCGCAAGGAAGAAGCTCGAGCTTGCGATTTGCTTGATTTCTTCCCTCAAATCGGAAGATTGACTTCGATTTGCTTTGAAATCGTGAAATCACCTCCGGAGAAACCAAGAAAGAGAGAAAGAAAAAAGACCGATTACACACTTTTTTTCCTTTTCCCTCTTTATTTTTTCCTTCTCCACTAATAACTCGCCATGCCCGTTTATATCTGAAAAAAGATCTTAAATAAGACACTTTTATAAATTTAAGACCCTTTAACTCTTACTTTAATTATTTTAAAATTTTAAGAACCTTTGTTAAGATCCGGGAATGTCTCCATTGATCATGGCCTTAGTGTCTCTATAAATCAAGATGATGTACCTTTAAGTCAATTTTGTGACATAGACTACTTTTTATTTTGTCGTCGATATAGATAACATTTAGATACGCAAGATTACGTACAGAAAACATTGTACTTATTTCTCAAGACACAGTAGTTGGCGGTTACATACATTCCTACACAAATATATGCGGCCGAGGAAACAAATAATTGTTTAACACCAACTTAGTACACTTTTAACCAATATTTTTTAAATGCAGTTATTAATTTTCAAAACTGTTTACTCTTGATGTAGTTTTATACAATTGTAAGAGATCTATTGACCTTAAGGGGGTCTCATGATTTTATTTAAAAACATACACATTATCATTGTCAACAAACAACGAATAGATTAAATAAATATTCGTTACCATATTTAGGAACTAGGAAGATATCATCGGATTTCAATTACGAAAAGGTTTATATTATGTTATACTCAAAGAAAATATTTATATTCACACAAATAAGGTAATTTTATCCTTTTTACATAAATTTTCCTTTCTTAAATTCTCTTATAATGAAATAATCGTTGACGTAAAAATAAAATCGTAATCCCAAATTTGAATTCTATTAAGGTATAATTTATTTAGATACTAATAGGCTACTCCCAAAAAGTATAAATTCACAAAGATATAATTTTTTAGCTAAATTTCCCTAAATTTTTTATAATATTTAATAAGTAAATAATAGCTTAATTGATTAAGATTACTTCGAGACTTTAGTACATCGTATTATTTCGTGATAAGCAACAAATTATGTTCTCCTTCTAAGACAATCACGGTTTCGCCGATGAATCTGTATTTTCAATTATGGTTCGAATATTGTGGAGCCGATCATGTCAAAGCCATAACTTTATTCATGTCTCTATTTTGGTATACTTCTTCTAGCTTTCTTCACTCGTCTATTTATGAAACTATGAAAGTAATTTCAAAAAATCGATTCCCTCTGTTTCAATTTTATTCATGCGTCCAGGACCGCACTTCTCTCTTGTATTTTATTTTTTATTTTTTTCTAATAAAATAATGTGTTAGAATTATGAAATTGAATGAATAGTGAATTTAATTATACGCCGGCAAAAAGAAAAAGAATAGTGAATTATAGTATTTAAGGTACGCGTTATTGAAATTGGCAATTACTAGGCAGATGAGAAAACGACACGTGGTCCCTTTTCCAACTTTTATTTTCCTTGACTTTTTATGAAACTATCTAGATACAGTAGATAATACCCTTGCTGTGGTCACGCACATATTCTCTATCTTTTTCTTTCCTCACGTGCCTTTGGCCCTAAATACACACAAAAAATTCGGTTGGATTCTGCTAGATTCAACCATTCAGCTACTTCAATTTGTTATTTAATCAAATTCTAAATCAGATTTAGCAATTCAAAAAAATATATGTATTAATTATTTTTTTTGCTATAATAAACAAACTAAATATGGGCGTTAGAATACCTTTTTAGATTCGGTTTGAATTTTTCGATTTTTTGTTTAGATCTTTGGGCTCAGAGGTGTAAGACACATTTGGGTCTTTATAAATTTTGGTTCATATTCGGTTTGATTTTATCCAAGTTTGGATCAGATTCAGATATCCAAAATATCGTAAAAATAAACAAAAATGGTAAATTTTGAATAAAAATTTAGTTAAATTTTCACAAATATAACTAAATAATTGATATTTTTGGCTTTATAGTTCTAATTTTTGGAATTTAGTTATATCAAATCTAAATATAATTAATATTTTAGAGTATATAATTATATTTCGAGTATCTATTCGATTCTTTGTTTGATTTGGGTTCGGTTTTAATTCTTCGGATATATGAGGCTATAACCCTTTCGGATATTTTATCCAAGCCTAACACAAACTTTTTGTCAATATATGTCAATTCGTGGATATAAAATATATGCAATTTAAAATTTTGTGTATTCTAACAAGAAATAAAATAATTCATATATTTTTGGGTATCCAAAAAATTCATGCATTTTAATAAGATTATTAAAAATATCAAATTTAATTCTTAATATTTTACTATTTTATTAAAGTAATCTTGATGAAAATTAAAATTATTTAATTAATATTTTTATAAGTTTATTTAATTAATTCAAGTTTAAAAACAATATGTCAAATTCAGCTGTTACCATTTGAATTCTAAATTATTCCGCTAGATTCTGCAAAAAATCATCAAAAATTCAAAAAAATTCTATAATTTCGCTGGATTCAACCAGATTCTATTATTACCATTTAGACCGTTTGTGTATCCCAAATCATGGCTTTTTTTCGTCCTTTAAATTCCCCAACTTTTTCTATGAGTTCAGTAATCTCAATATTCTCCACATTTTGTCTCATGGAAGATCAATAAAAACATGATTTACGACGACATTTGTGAAAACGTTCATAACAATGCTTGTTTAAATTAAAACGAATTTTGAATTTCATAATTATACGTAAATTTAAGGTTGAAGATGACAATAAAGATTTCCATTCAATTTAATTTGGCATTTAAAAAAAAAACTAATCTATTTATATTTTATAATTTGAAAAATACATTCTCCTTTTCTTTTGAACTTTAAAAACTAACTTATTTTATATAGGATATGTCATTTTTCTTTATTTTAATCACAAGCCACACTTTTAATAAATCAAAACAAACATTTTCAGTAATTCACATCAAATGACATTGTTTAATTAGTAAAACGTTTCAACTTTCCACTTGAATACTTTGAGCTGCAGATCTATAATCTGTTTTATGATATATGATGACATTTTATCCAAAATAAATTATATATGATGACATATTCACATGTCCTATAAAATGACGCGTCTTATATAGTTTTTTTTGTGAAACTCATAACATAATGATAAATCATAAATATGATCTATTTTCTGTATTTTGTTGCTAAAAGAGAAAAGAGAGTGATTTCGTTGGGCAGATTTTTAAGGGGCATTTTCGTCTAAATATTTATACCTCTCTTTTTCTTTGCATATCTAAAATAGTTTGGTAGATTGGTAATTCTTTTTGAAAATATTGGTATTTGGCTAAATGACTCATTTTTTTTTTGTTTCTTTTGAAATGGACCTCTAAATCTTATATTTCGGAGACATATCTCATGACAAAACTAACTAAGCATTACAATTTCTTTTTTAAAATGGCCCCAAAAATTTGAGGCTCCATACATATATTTTCTTGTTTATATGGATGGAACAGGGACCAGGGTGAATCAAATGGACAGGACAAATTATTAAAACACTTGAAGAAGATGATCAACAGATTTTTTTTTTTTTTGTGAAAGAGCTTTTTCTTTTTTTACTTACATTTTCAGCTGATGGGCCACAGAAGAATTTAAGATTAAGGCCCAAAAGTAATCAGGGCCGGTTCTAGTTGGAGTAAAATAGTTTAGTGTCCATCAGTTTTATTATTATTTCAACTCTGGTCTGACTTTATTTTATATTGCTATAAAATGGGTTACTTCAGATTCAATACCTTATTTTTTAATATATAACAAAGTTCCTAACTTTACAGATTTCATCAGAAGGAAAAAGAAAAGAAAATAAAACTTGATTGATTCTCGAAGAAAGATCCGAAAAGAGAGAGAAGCTTTTGTATTTGCATAGTTGTCTTCATCATCATGATCACCTTTTATCTAAACAATGCCTTTCTTCCTCACCAATCCTTGTTCTCTCATTCAACACTTTACTTACAGGTACTTCCATTTTTAACCCTAACACTTTCTTCTACATGTATTGGAAGCTTCTTTGTTTCTCACTGTTTGATTGAGATTAAAAAGGTTTAGACTTTAGAATAGAAGGTGATGGGTGGTTTGTTTTTTTAGTAATTGAATGATATAGTTCTCAAGTTGTTTGCAATAATGCCTCAACGAAGAAGGCTTTTTTAGTTAAAAGAAAACATTTTGTTTGCAGCATTTCTTATGTAAAATTACCAAAAAATTAAAAGGTGTTAATGTTGATAGTGAAATGGAATGATTGAATTTACATGGTCCACTTTGAATATCTCTAATCATTTTTTGTGGTTTAAAATTCTTTTATTTCTAATCATCAGTCAATTCATAACAGCTTGATCAAAAGAGTATTTATGTCACATAAACAGTGTTTTACCTAATGTGGGGAAACAACAATACAAACTCTTTTTCTATTTCTGTTCCCTTTTAAAAGTTTTTTTTAGTGGCAATCTGATTCCGAATTTCTAAGTAATCAAGATTGGATCTTACTATAAAACCTAGTTAAGTTATTGTTTCATGGTTTTTTTTAATATTAGTTAGATATTTGTCTCCATAACAAGTGCATTGCTAGATTTTAGAAAAATGAATTTGAGAGGGAAAAAAAGATAAGATTATTGGAATGAGAAAGTAAGAGCAAGTGGGGACACATTAAGGGGCCTTTGTGTTAACATAAAACCAGGAGAAGCATACATTTCTTGCTTTATCTATCTGTAAGGATGATCTATTACATGATTCTTTCAGAGTGTTTTTACATGTGTTTCAGATATTTTATTCAACCAAACTTTATTCCTCTGCCATTACCATCTGGAAAAAATAAAAATTAAAAGCCTTATGTAACTCCCACCCAACAATATAACATGCCATACCACATGTACTTGCAATTTTCTTGTGCTTAGACTTGCAATTTCACTCAACCTTTTGTTAAATCTTGCGTAAGATCTCTGCCATCTTCATTCTCTTTTTTTTTTCTTTTTCTTTCTTTTGGTATTATCTTGAACCTTTCTGGTTCTTGCATTTGATTGCTTTGTTTTGGATAGTTAAATTTTACATTAGATTCATTCAAACGTTGCTCTGATGATAGTTTTTTTGGTTTTTTACTTGTCAGATGTATGGTATTAGGCAAAATGCGTCTTGAGATTCAGATTTAGTCATCTCTATTGCTCTCTGTAGTTTTTTTAAGAGCAACCACTATGTCCATTGGAGATGAGAAACAGTTTGAGATGAAGTGCAAAATGATGCTATTTGGTTTGCTGATTAGGAAAGTCTTTGATGAGGAGAAGGGTAAGATTCTTCAGAGGCTTGAGGATGCTAATAGTGAAATTGCAGAGTTAAAGAAAGTGAGAAATGAAGATGCAAAAGCTAATGAGAAGGTAGTTAGTATAATCGCGTCTCAGAAACAGATTTGGTTAAAGGAGAGGTACAAATTAAGGCTGCAGATTGAAGCTCTGATGAAGGAACTAAGGAACATAGAGAAGAGGAAGAGAAAAAGTTTGTCGGAGTTACAAGAAAGATTAAAAGAAAAGGAAGATTTAGTGCAGTCTAAAGATACGGCAATAGAAGAAGAGAAGCGAAAATTCGAAGAGATAGAAGAAAAGCTGGTCAAAGCAGAACAAGAAGTTCAAGATTTAAGGGAAACACAAGAGAGAGATGTGCAAGAACATTCTTCTGAGCTGTGGAGGCAAAAGAAGACATTTCTTGAGCTTGCTTCTAGCCAGAGACAACTTGAAGCTGAATTGAGTCGTGTAAATAAGCAAAACGAGGCTAAAAGGCATGAACTTGAAGACTTGTCATTGGAAATCAATAAGATGCGGAAAGATTTGGAACAGAAAGATCGAATCTTGGCTGTGATGATGAAAAAGTCAAAACTGGACATGACCGAGAAGCAGATGACATTGCTTAAGGAAGCTAAAAAAAAGCAAGATGAAGAAGAAGCAAAGAAATGGAGAACAAATTCAAAATCAAGAAAACACGAGAGACGGTCACTAAGAAGCATGTTTGCTTTTGAAGCCACAAGTAAGCCTAAAACCAACAATGTTTGTTCCATTACTCACACTGAAGATCTGGAGTTGGATAAAGATCCTGATGTCGTCCCAGAAATCATGAATTCCTACTCTATTGGTGATCTCAGTGAACTAGGTAAGTCCTCGAAGATCTTGAAGTTTCATATATAGTTTCTGTTTTGAAATTTGGATTGATTCTGAATCTTCATTGTTGCATTTTGAAGGAGTCAATGGAATTGCAAAGAAGCATGAGAATTTGATTTTTGGAGAGGAAGAACTTTGTATTAGAGTGATAGGGAAGAAGCAAGAGATAGAGATAGGGGATTTTACTGAGCCTATGACACTAAAAGATGAAAAAGTTGAAGCTTTATGTTTGCATCTGATGAACTCTGAGTTAGAATCAACGCGGTTGAGGTCTTGTATTGAAGGACTGAGCCAAGAAATGTCACAGTTGAGACATGACAACACACAATTCTCTTGCAGGGAAGAATCGGTTTTCCTGAAGAAGCATCAATCCAAGACTCAGCTAAAAAGCTTGGTGTCCCACAAGAACAATACGATTTTTAGAAGAAAGAACACAAAAACAGAAGCACGAGAAGACCAAGAAAGAGAATTCGAATCTAGAGAAGTTTCTCAAGAAAATGCAACCGAGAAAGGAAGGGAATCTTATTCTCCTGATGAACTGAGACATTTAACTTTGAAGGCTGCTCAGTCTGATGCAGAAGAAGGATCTGAAAACGAAAGACTCTTACCAGAGAGTAAGTTAAACAAAAGAGAAAAATCGAATGGCAAGAAGAAGAATGAGAGCCTAGAAAAGTCATTAAGCACAAGCAATCCACCTTGGAGAATGGATCTTCATGCTCTCGGAGTGTCATACAAGATCAAAAGGCTAAAACAACAACTGATGATGCTTGAGAGATATATTGGGAAACCGGAGAGCCAAGAGATTGAAAAAACCAGCAGTGATACCGGGAAAAAGACTTTGTTATTGCTCATTACATTGCTCAACAAACAAGTTACTAGGTATCAATCACTACAAGAGAAGATTGATGACTTGTGCAAAAGAATGGTATGCAAACAATTTCTCATACCAATTACATTACTGTCTCTATTGGCATAAACTGATATTTTCATTAAACTCTTATAGCATGTGAATGATCCAGAGAAGATTAATGGAAAAACTAAAGCAAATGAAGAGACCAAGACATCACTAGAGCATTTCTTAGATGAAACATTTCAGCTGCAAAGATACATAGTGGCAACAGGACAAAAACTGATGGAAATCCAATCCAAGATTGCTTCTGGCTTTCTTGAGGTTCTAGTAGGCTTAATCACAACTGAATCCTTCTCTTCTAGTAGCAGCTTTGATCCAGAACGTTTTGCAGAAAGCATCAAAAGTCTGTTTCAGGAAGTGCAGAGAGGGCTTGAGGTTAGGATATCTCGAATCATAGGTGATCTTGAAGGCACATTAGCTCGAGAGGGAATGATACATTTGAAGCGACGGGCCGAAATGGAGCTAAGAGTATGAGAAGCTAAAACATGTGTAAATTCTTTACAATTTTTCTTTAGCTATCTTATTGAGGTAAATGAGAACAATTAGCTTTTGTATATAGATTTTACTTATTTATTATAGGATCATTGGTTATGTTAAACTCCTAAAATCTTAGTTAATTGAATCATTTTTTCCAGCTTTATCCTCGATTTAGAAACATTGTTTCTTCATCTTTTGTTGAAACCTTGTCAATTTCAGAGAGATGTGGAGCTACAAATCCTACATTACTCAAAATGTATGTTCTAGAATTATAAAGTAAGATGCTCAATCCGAATTTCGGTTTGGTTTACAGATCTAATTCCGGTTTGGTATTGGTTAGCAGCCTAATTAAAACAACCATATATCAAAAGTACTACATGAGTATTCTAAAGAGAATGCTAAGGTAAGGATGAGGCTTAAAGTCGATGTATCTGTCGCTTTTGGAAGTGATAGTAAAAAAAAAGTAGCTTTTGGAAATTATAGTAAAAAGCATTTGCATGTGTTTTATTTTCCTTTGTCTCTTGTAAAAGCTTAAAAGTTTGAAATCTATGATGTTTGGTCGTTGTGTTATTATTATCTTATCTCCCCAATTAAATTATATTGTTATTCCAAAAATAGGTAAATTGACATATTGTTATATGTATAATATTAAAGATTCAGAATACTTAGGTAATTTGGTTTTAATCTTTTTATTATATCTTTTACAGAAGTTTTTAAATTCATTTTATAATCTTTCATTATATTATAATTTACAAGAAAAATCAAAATGAATTTTGAAATATGTAGTTTTCGTTGAGATATTGCGATATATTTTCTCCACACTTACAAAATACATTCGAACACTTCACGTTTCGTAAACGCAATCGAATTGCTTTATGATTAAAAAAAAAAAAGCACACAAGTGCCAAAAATAAAAAGGCCTTCGTTATGTCTATCTTTATAATTCTCCTTTTACTTCTTCTTTTATTTCTTAAGGGATGGCATAGAATTTTCATATTCTATTAAGTATTTATCTTATATCAAACTTGAGAGAAGAAAGTAACATTTGACGAATTTGAGTGGCCTCTCAATTCTCATAACCTAACCAAACATGTTAAAATCAAAGCAATTCTTATCGTCTTACCAACGTGACTTACTTTTAAAAAAATATACTTTTGTGATATTAACTAATTGATTCTTTTTTACTATAACATACATCTTTTATAGTAGTTTCTTATTCAAAATTTTGGCATAGACCAAATCCTAAAAATATAATCCGTGTCCGAATTAATAAAACCCAAAATGCAAAAAAAAAAAAAAAAAAAATTCCACTAAACAAACATGAGACTATCTCCTATCATATTCGCTTTCCGGATGATTATATACATATCTAGAAATTGGACGGCTTGTAATCATGATTGTAATGTGTAATCATGATTGTAATGAGCATGTTTGTAATCATAGTTGTAATGAAAGTTGTAATCATTATCCGGGTTCATCTTAAATTCCGAGCTAGCTCAAGGTTGACCTTAAATTCATCCAAAAAAAGTTTAGACCTTCAATGACTTATATGAAGCAAACCAAGTCGTTAAAAGTAAAAGAAAAAAAAAAGCAAATCAATTCAGCTGATTTGTCTTTTTGACAAACCAAACCTAAGATATAAAGGAATCCAAAGAAAACACAACTTGAGTTAAAAGTACGTTAAATATTTTATACGATAAAATAATAGTATGTTTTAGCAAGTAAGTCGTTTGTCATATAAGCATCGTTGTTAATTTTATCTTTTCATTTTCATTGTGTATTTTAAAATCTAAATTAATTTACCCATGTGTACTGTAACTTTCTAAAATGTAATCTTGAGCTGACTAATAATATATAAGCATATGTAGAAAAAAGGAAAAACAAAAGACTATCAAGTATTAACCATTTGTGTTGTGTTGAGTCATGAGGCTAGTGAGTGTTTAAAATTTTATGAGACTATAATTTTGTAGAAAAAGACATTTCAAAATTTTGCGGTGTGGAAGAGATTTCACACGGTTACATTTGTTGTCGTTTGGCCTATATATATCCTAATGAATCATCATAATTCAAAGAAGTGATATTTTGGAAGCTTCAACATGTTACATGTAATGTAAAGTATATCTATACAACAAACAAATCATATATCTAAATAAGATCCTAATCTTCGCATTCGTTCGACACAAAAGTCGCTGCAATATAACTGATACAACGACAAAGAAAGATAGAGAGATCGAGAGAGAACACACTAAGAGCTACCTTTGACTTTTTCAAACCCTAAACCAAATTGACCGTTTGTCCATCAAAATACGTCCTCGTCAACGTCCATCGACATTACCTTTATTTTTTCTTACCAATAATATTTTCTGTTTTTTTCTAATATATAATTATCCCAAGCCTAAACACAAGACATGTGTCTTCTAAGTGAAAAATAATGAAATTCCCTCACATGTAACGTTTCTAAAACCTAATCATTAGTTTCAATCTAACAATATTTACGTACAGAAATTGGTATAACTAATTTTATCAGATATTTATGGGATTTAATAACTATTCCCGAATTTATGATAGTGAAGGTACGTAATTTAACAAGTCGTTTTCAATAATAAGCCCATCTCTCGTGAAGAAGAAGAAGCGCAAAAGAGGACCGTTTCATTTATTTATATTATAAATTCAATTCATTTCATTTACATTTATTTATATATCTTTTCTTCTCCTTCATGTCTTCTCTAACCTCTTCCATTATTCATCCTCCTTAACTTTTCCATTTTCTTGTTCAAATGAATCCAATTCCTAAAAAGTTTATCTTTTTCGCCTATTTAATCCCAACCCATTTCATATAACGTCAAAAACATTATTGGGTTTCATTAAAACAAACAAAAAATGAGTTTTGCTAATGATCAAGATCGGTTCTGTTCAACGCCTAAGCTTCCTCTGTTTTCATATCATAACAGAGCATATGAAACTCCGGGATTAGCTACACCACCCGTTAATATCGCTGGATCTGTTCCTTTCCAATGGGAAGAAGCTCCGGGAAAGCCTCGTCGTTCTTCCGTTAAAAAACCGGCGAGATCGAATCAGAAAGGTGTCGTGAGGTGTCTTGAGCTTCCTCCGAGACTCCTCTTGCCCGGAGAATCTTGTAAACCGACAACGGCGAACGAGCCTTCTCCGACCACTGTTCTTGATGGTCCTTACGATTTACGTCGTCGTTCACTTTCGCTTCCGAGATCAGCAGCTGTTATAAGGAAGTTGAGAGGAGTTCCGGCGCCGGCGAATGAAAAGAGATGGGGAAGTTTTGGGAAATGTAAAGAGGTGTCTGAGGGTATATTTGACTTTTCACGTTTTAGAGACGATGGTTGTGATTGCCGGAGGGATTGGGCCGGAGGAGGAGGAGGAAGAGGTGAGTTCGCCGGAGACGGCGGCCTAAAAGTGAGACTTTATAAGATTAAAAGTAAAGGAAGCTTTTTTAATCTCTCTCATACAACAAAGTCAGATTTCTGGGTAAGTTTTTATCAAAAGTTACATTACTTTTTTCCCAAAATTCCGAAACTTTTTAAATTTCTGATTTTAAGTTGTGTTTTAATATTCATCACGAACCAATTCTCAAATTCAATAACTTTTCATTAGTATGTTCATTTTTTGCAACCATTCATATTAAAAGTTATTAAAAATGTGTGTATACCTTTTTTTGGGTATGTGAAAGAAGTAATTGTGTAACCTAATAATTATTCCATATTTAAAAATGCAGGCAAGGGTTTACGAAGGGTTTAAGCAAGTGATTCCATGGAGACGTAAGCAAGAGAATCTTAAAAGGACGAATTCTTCCACTATTTGAATCGAATCTTTCTCTAAATTTCTTTTAATTCTATATAGTTGATATACTAATTACTACTTAGTCTTCTCTTGTGTATACTTTATTTATACAATCTGTCAAGGCAACAAAATTATATTACAACTTACAATGAAAAATTAGGCATTTCACTTTTTATTTTCCATGCGTTTTAGTTTAGAGTATGATGTTATTATAAATGTACGTACGCACAGTAAAAAAATATAAGATGATTAAATTATGGTTACCCAATGTTATAAATAATTTTTAAAAATGAGAAACAAGCATTGTAGTTTGTAGATAAAAATGAACTAAACTCTTACATTAAAAATACTACATATTCAATAATACAAAAAAAAATGACTACAAGTCTACAACATTTTACGGAGTATATTTCATTCATGTGAAAAGAGAAACATTTCAGCAAAAATAAGATAAAAAGGGTTTTTGTACTATGTCTAGTTTCGTGTAAATTTTGTCAAAGCTGTTTAGAAATGGTAGTTAAATTATTGAGTACAAACTTCCACAGTCATTATATTAATACCTTTGTAAAATTTTATTCATTTGCAAATTTATAATTTATTCAACTCACCAACCTAAATTGTATTCATCAAAATAATTGATAAACGCGTTCCTTAGAACAATAAATTGCTCTAAATTCATAAAGAACAATCCCTAGACAACCTTAAATTTTGACCAATTGGGTCACTAAGAAAGACATCATTTAAAAAAAATGAAAGAAATTTGTAGAAAATACTCAAACAAATTCAATAGTACTCATCAGCAAGTGATTTTCTTCTCTTGTAATTGGCTTTGAAACAAGCTTGCCTCAGCTTCTTGGTTCCATCAGTGAGTTCAGCATCAGGTTCTTGCTCTATAAGAACCCTATGTTCCTCCAGATTCTTCACTTCTTCTTCCATTCCAACACTCTGTCACACAAAAACATGTTAAATATATTCATTAACCTTTCAAATCAAGAACGCAATACAACTCTAAAACGTATTAATTAATTAATGACGGTGCAATACCTTAAGATTCTTAATGAGAGAGTTAAGACTCTTGAGCTTCCGGTGAGGCCACCTGTAAACTCCAAGTTCTCGGCACCGTTTCTTCAACACAGTAAGTCCAACGTTCAGTTATTTAGCGGCTTTCATGATTGGTCTATCGAAGTACTGTCTGATCTCAGACATCTCTAGTTTGTCCTGTCTCTTTTTTTTAATGTTCCTCTTCTTCATTATTCTCTTTTCAGGACTCTCTGTGGAACTGAGACATTCGTTTTGGATAGCTGATGGCGAAGAAGAGCCATTGAGAAGTAAGGTTCTTGAGTCAACATGAGAATGTCAGAAGAAATTGTATTATTCACTTCCATGTTTTCGAAGAAATCTTCAAAACCGTTGTAGTGATGATACTGATAATGCAACCCTTGATTTGTCTTCAGATCATCCATATCAAGAAAAGAGTCCAACGGAGGCAACCTATAGACATAAAACGATTAAAAGAAAGCAAAAAAGAAATAGTATAGGAAGAGATGACTTGTTTAACAAGAAAGGTTTCAAACATACGTATTGAGCATGTCGTAAAACGAATCTGGATCATATTCGTTTTTGATCGTCGGAGAATTGAGATGATGAAGAGAGTTAGGATCCATTTGTTGAAGAGAAAGTGATGAAAACAGAGCAAAAGCAGAGGGTTGTGTACGATCGGATATATAGTCTCTGTAAAAAAGATTAAAGTTATATAGGGAATTGTGTGTACAATGTAATGGGAATTACGAGTCCCAAAGAGTATAATCATTAATTAGGTGAAAAAATTAACGTGTGAGATTTTATTAAGTGTATGATCATGGGGGCTGAATTGTGAGTTAGTCCCCTTGTTTCTTTAATGAAAGCTCTAATGATATTGAGGATTTAGTATTTTATTTTTTCTCCATTAGTCAAAGTCAATGCATAAAAGTTGATAAAAGATCTAAGATGCTGAAAATTCATAATCGATATTAAATGAATGGAGTTTTTGTGTACTTCGTATTAGAGATAATAATGCATGTGTTGTATTTTATGATGATAGATACATTTGATGTGAAATGTGGATTAAGAGATAAGAGTTAATGAGAGTCTTTTGTAAATGCAAATTCAAGAAGAAAACAAACGTAGGCAGATCAAAAGCTTTAAATGTGTTAATCTTTCTTCATAACTTAAATTCAGTCACACCATAATAATACATTGTTTGAATTAATCTGTGTCAATCCCAAGATTTCTGCTCAAAGAAACACTTAACCAAACACACTGTAATTTTGAGTTCTTAGAAGAACAATGAGAAAGAATCAAACTTCTTTTTTCACATTGGTGTTTCTACTTTTGCCCAAATTCTTGAATTGTTTTTGTGGCTAGCGTAAGAACGTCTACAAACGCAGAGAACGAAGCTCGAAGAAGCCTTGCCTCTATTGCTTCAAAGTGCCTGTAAAATTACCCGGTAGAGAAAATATCAAAACTAGCAAGTCGAAAAGTACAATGGAC